>PVJL010004377.1:109296-132133 GCA_004026885.1 Lyroderma lyra
CTCGGCTAACATCATACTGAATGGGGAAAAGCTGAAACCTATTCCCCTAAAATCAGGAACAAGACAGGGATGCCCCCTGTCACCACTGTTATTTAATATAGTACTGGAAGTTCTAGCCACAGCAATCAGGCAAGAGAAAGGAATCAAAGGTATCCAAATTGGGAAAGAAGAGGTCAAATTGTCACTATTTGCGGATGACGTGATCCTTTATATAAAAAATTCTAAGATTCCACCAGGAAACTATTAGAAACAATTAACGAATATAGTAAAGTTGCAGGATACAAAATCAATGTACAAAAATCAACAGCATTCCTTTATACAAAGAATGAATCCACAGCAAAAGAAATGAGGGAGTCAATTCCCTTTGCTACCACAACAAAAAGAATGAAATACCTGGGAATTAACAAAGAATGTGACAGATTTATACACAGAAAACTATAAGACACTTTTGAAAGAAATTGGAACAGACTTTAAGAGGTGGAAAAATATCCTCTGTTCATGGATAGGAAGACTTAATATTGTTAAAATGGCAGTTCTGCCCAAAGCAATCTACAGATTTAATGCAATACCCATCAAAATCTCACAATCGTACTTGCGTGAAGCAGATAAAAGAATTATTAGATTTATATGGAACCGTAAAAGACCTCGAATTGCCAAACCAATATTACATAAAAAGAATAAGGCTGGTGGCATTACACTTCCTGACTTCTATTTATATTACAAAGCATCAATAGTCAAAACAGCTTGGTACTGGCAGAAGAGCTGAAATATAGACCAATGGAATAGAACTGAAAACCCAGAAATAAACTCACAAATATATGGACAAATACTTTTCAGTAAAGGAGCAAAAAACATACAATGGGGAAAAGACAGCCTCTTTTGTAGGTGGTACTGGGAAAACTGGAAAAACATATGCAAAAGAATGAACCTGAGGTATGAACTCTCTCCATATACTCAAAATGGATTAAAGATCTTCATATAAGACCTGTAACAATAAACTGTATAGAAGAAGACATAGGTACTAAACTTATAGACTTAAGACTCAAGGAAGACTTCATGAACCTGTCCTCAAAGGCAAGGGAAGTAAAAGCAAAAATAAGTGAATGGGACTATATCAAACTAAAGAGCTTCTGCAGAGCAAAAGAAACCATCAACAAGGCAAAGAGACAGCCAACTGAATGGGAGAAAGTATTTGCCAATAACGCATCAGATAAGGGTCTAATATCTAAAATATATAAAGAACTAATAAGACTTAACAACAAAAAAACAAACAACCCAATTAAAAAGTGGGCAGAAGAACTAAACAGACACTTCTCCCATGAAGAAATACAAATGGCCAGCAGACATATGAAAAAATGCTCATCCTCATCAGCTATCAGGGAAATGCAAATCAAAACCACAATGAGATACCACCTCACACCTGTGAGAATGGCTATTATCAAAAAGACAAGGAATAACAAGTGCTGGAGAGGATGTGGAGAAAAAGGAACTCTTGTACACTGCTGGTGGGTGTGCAAACTGGTACAACCACTGTGGAAGGCAGTGTGGAGCTTCCTCAGAAAATTGGGAATGGAGCTACCATTTGACCCAGCAATCCCCCTTCTGGGGATCTACCCAAAGAACTTGAAAACCTTTGTCCACAAAGACTTATGTACCCCATTGTTCATTGCAGCGCTGTTCACAGTGGCCAAAACATGGAAACAACCAAAGTGCCCTGCGACAGATGACTGGATAAAGAATCTGTGGTACATATACACAATGGAATATTACTCAGCTGTAAGAAAAGATGAAATATTGCCATTTGCGACAAAATGGACGGACCTGGAGATCATCATGCTAAATGAAATAAGCCAGACAGAAAAAACAAAGAACTGCATGATTTCACTCATATGCGGAATATAAAACGAAAGCAAAGAAAAAAGATGAACAAACAAACAACCCATGGACATAATCAATAGTTTAATGTTTATTTGGGGCCCAGTGGGTTAGGGAGGGAAGAAAGGGGAGGGGGTGGGAGAGGAGGGGGGGAAGCTAAATATAAGGTGATGGAAAGAGAAGTCACATTAGGTGGTGAACTTATTATACATCAAGATGACAATGCACTGTAGAATTGTATGCCTGAAACCTATGTAATCCTTTTTAACAGATGTCACCCCAATAAGTCTAACAATAAAAATTAATTAAAAAAAAAGAATGAACCTGAGCTGTGAACTCTCTCCATGTACAAAAATTAACTCAAAATGGATTAAAGACCTTCATATAAGGCCTGCAACAATAAACTATATAGAAGAAGACATTGGTACTATACTTAGAGACCTAGGACTCAAAGAAGACTTCATGAACCTGTCCTCAAAGGCAAGGGAAGTAAAAGCAAAAATAAATGAATGGGACTATATCAAACTAAAAAGCTTCTGCACAGCAAAAGAAAGCATCAACAAGGCCAAGAGACAGCCAACTGAATGGGAGAAAATATTTGCAAATAATGCATCAGATAAGTGTCTAATATCTAAAATATATAAAGAACTAATATGACTTAATAACAAAAAACCAAACAACCCAATTGAAAAGTGGGCAGAAGAACTAAACAGACACTTCTCCCATGAAGAAATACAAATGGCCAGCAGACATATGAAAAAATGCTCATCCTCATTAGCTATCAGGGAAATGCAAATCAAAACCACAATGAGATACCACCTCACAACTGTGAGAATGGCTGTTATCAACAAGACAAGTAATAACAAGTGCTGGAGAGGCTGTGGAGAAAAAGGAACTCTCACACAGTGCTGGTGGGAGTGCAAACTGGTACAACCACTGTGGAAGACAGTGTGGAGGTTCCTGAGAAAATTGGGAATGGAGCTACCATTTGACCCAGCAATCCCCCTTCTGGTGATCTACCCAAAAGACTTGAAAACCTTTGTCCACAAAGACTTATGTACCCCAATATTCATTGTAGCGCTCTTCTCAGTGGCCAAAACATGGAAACAACCAAAGTGCCTTGCGACAGATGACTGGATAAAGAATCTGTGGTACATATACACAATGGAATATTATTCAGCTCTAAGAAAAGATGAAATATTGCCATTTGTAAGAAAATGGATCGACCTGGAGATCATCATGCTTAGTGAAATAAGCCAGACAGAAAAAACAAAGAACTGTATGACTTCACTCATATGCAGAATATAAAACTGAAAGCAAAAACAAACAAACAACAACAACAAAAAAACAAAACAAGAAATGAAGAAACAAATAACCCATGGACACAATCAATAGTTTAATGTTTGTTTGGGGACCAGTGGGTTAGGGAGGGGAGAAAGGGGAGTGGGTGAGAGAGGAGGGGGAAAGCTAAATATAAGGTGATGGAAAGAGTAGTCACATTAGGTGGTGAACTTATTATACATCAAGTTGACAATGCACTGTAGAATTGTGTGCCTGAAACCTATGTAATCCTTGCTAACAGATGTCACCCCAATAGGTCTAACAATAAAAATGGATCTAAAAAGAACAGATAAGGAAACATACTCTGTATATTTTTTATGTATGTATTAATTTTGTTGGAATTCCAAACGCCCTCAATAAATGTTTGTGCTTCTTCTTATTAAAAAAAAAAAGAATAACATATTCAACAAAGTTATCCTCTCGATATCAATGAAGAATAAAGAACTTTTCAGATATACAGAAGCTTACAGAAATTTTGACCAAGAGGCCTGCATAACAGGAAATACTAAAGGAGGCTATTTGACCTGAAACAAAAAGTCAAAAGGATACAAAATCATGAGCAAGATTGCTAAGAGACAGACAGAAGCTGTAAATGGGAAAACAAAATAGGGCACTATTGACTTAAACATAACATAAATGGTAAAGAAGATAAAAACATAAAAAAAGAAAAAACAACTTGCTACTGCATCTCAGAAATCAACTTACAGCATAAATAGGGATAATTTGTGACAACCAAAACTTAAAAAGGGAAAGAGTGAAGGTCTGAATTTGCAAAAATAAATGGAGATAAAAAGCATGGTTAAGAAATAGAACTACTACATCATATAAAACTTTCTTTTACATAAACTTAATGGTAATCATTCAAAAAAACCCCCACAACTAAGCATAACATATAACATAAAAAGGAAACAAGAAGAAAAGTTATAAAATATTACCAAAATAAAATTACAGACAGAAACAAAAAGGTAGAGAAACTAAGGACAAAATGAGCTACCAGAACACAAAAGATTAAATGACTACAGGAAATCCTCATATATCAATAATCACTTTAAAATTAAATGGAGTGAACTTACCAATGAAAAGGAACAGAGTAGCAGATTGGATTAAAAAACATAACCCAACCATATACTGCCTCCAAGAGACACATCTCAGTTACAAGTGAAATACAGACTCAAAGTGAAAGGGAGCAAAACAGTAGTCCAAACGAATGCCATCTAGAGAAAAAGAGGCATAGCTATATTTATATCTGATGAAACAAACGTTAGGATAAAAACAGTAACAGGAGACAAAGTAGATACTTCCTAATGATAAAGGGAACAATTCAACAAGAAGATATGATACTTAGCAATATATATGCTCCCAATCAGGTAGCACCAAAATATATAGAGCAATTACTAACAGAAATAAAGTGAAAAACTGACCACAAACACAATTATAGTAGGGGACATAAACACACCATTGACAGTCATGGATCACTCATCGAAACGGAAAACTAAGAAAATATCAGCCTTAAAGGACTTATTAGAACAAATGGACATAATAGATTTTACTGAGCACTTTATCCTAGAATACAAGGCTATACATTTATTTCTAGTGAACATGAAAAACTCTCAAGTATAGACCATATGCTGAAACACTAAATTATCCTCAGCAAATTTATATAGATTGAATCTTACCAAGCTTTTTCTCTGACCATAAGGCTTTGAAACTAAAGATCAATTGCATATAGAAAGCGAGAAAGCTCACAAATAACAGGAAATTTAAACATATTCTATTAAAGAATGACTGGGTCAGAGAATAAATAAAAGAAGAGATCAGTAGTGGCCATAGGAACTTTTTATATATCAATCACTCTAAATGTAAATGGGCTGACCTCACCAATAAAAAGACACAGACTAGCAGACCAGATTAAAACACAAAACCCATTTATGTGCTGTCTCCAAGAAACACACCTCAGCCATAAGGACAAACAGGCTTAAAGTGAAAGGATGAAAAACAACATTCCAAGCAAATGCTATCCAGAGAAAAGGAGAAATTTCCATACTGATATCTGACTAAGCAAACTTCAGGTGAAAAGAGATTAAAAAAGACAAAGATGGACATTACATAGTGATAAAAGAAACAATACAACAAGAAGACTTGACACTAATTAATATATATGCCCCCAATCAGAACGCACCAAAACATAAAAAGCAACTACCAACAGATTTGAAAGGAGAAAATGACAAAAACACAATCATTATAGGGGACATGTACACCCCCTTAATGGCCATGGACAGATAATCCCAAACAGAAAAATAAATAAGAAAATATCATCTTTAAATAATGCATTATAGCAATTGGACTTAATAGACATTTACAGGACACTCAATCTGACAAAAAACAAACAAACTATGCATTCTTTTCTAGTGCACATGAAACATTCCCAAGGATAGACCATGTGTTTGGACAGAAAAGTAGCCTCAGCAAATTCAAGAAGAGGAAGCAGAAAAAAATCACATATACTTGGAGATTAAACAACATCTTATTTAAAAATGACTGGATCAAAGAAGAAACCTAAGAAAATACATAGAAACTAATGACAATGAAAATACAACGTATCAAAATTATTGGGACAAAGAGAGAGTAGTAATAAGAGAAAAATTTATATCATCACACGCCTGTCTTAAGAATCAAGAAAAATCACAAGTAAACATCTTAATGTTCCATCTTAAAGAATAGAAAAAGAAGAAAAGAAAAAACCAAAAGTCAGCAGAAGAAAAGGCATAATAAAAATTAGAGCAGAGCTAAATAAAATTGAGAACAGAAAGGCAAAAGGAAAGATGAATGCAATAAAGAGCTACTTCTATGAAAAAATCAAGAAAATTGACAAACCCTGGCTAGACAAACCAAAGGACAAAAGGCAAGGGCACAAATATCCAAAATTAGAAATGAAAAGGGAGAAATTACCACTAATAACACAGAAATACAAAGGATTATAAGAAAATATTATGAAGACCTTTATGCCACTAAATTTCACAACCTAGAAGAAATGAACAAGTTCCCAGAAACATAAAGTCTACCTAGACTGAACCAAGAAAACTGAATAACCTGAATAGGCCAATCAATAGTAAAGAAATTGAAATGATTATCCAAAACCTCTCCAAAGGCAAAAGCCCCAGACCAGATGGTCTCACCAATGAATTTTACCAAGCATTCAAAGGAGAATTAATGCCGATTCTCCTCAGATTCTCAAAAATTTGAAGATAAAGCAATACTTCTTAATTCATTCTACAAGGCCAACATTACCCTAATACCAAAGCCTGGTAAAGACAACACACACAAAAAAGAAAACTATAGACCAATATCCCTGATGAATACAGATGCAAACATCCTAAACAAAGTATTAGCAAATAGAATACAACAATGAATAAAAATGTTTACACACAATGATCAAGTGGGATTTATTGCAGGAGCACAAGGATAGTTCAACATACAAAAATAAATCAATGTGATAACCACATAAACAAAATAAAAGATGAAACCATATGATAATATCAATTAATGAAGAAAAATAATTTGACAAGATACATCACCCATTTATGATCAAAACACTGAATAAAATAGGTATTGAAGGAAATTACCTCAACATAATAAGGGCTATATATGACAAACTCTCAGCTATCACACTGAATGGTGAAAAGTTGAATCACAAATACAAGAGGGATGCCTCCTGTCACCACTGCTGTTCAATATATTACTTGAAGTTTTAGCTAGAGCAACCAGGCAAGAGGCAGAAATAAAAGGTATCCAAATAGGGAGAGAAGAAGTCAAACTGTCACTATTTGCAGATAACAGGATCCTTTATATAGAAAATTAGAAACAATAAATGAATATATTAAATTCAAAGGATACAAAATCAAGATACAAAAATCAATTGCATTTCTATATACAAACAATGAATTTTCAGAAAAAGAAATGAAAGAATCAATACCTTTTGTGATCGTGATCAATAGAATGAAATACCTTTGAATTAACAAAGAATGTGCCAAACTTATACATGGAAAACTATATAACACTATTAAAAGAAATTGAAGAGGACACAAAGAAATAAAAAGATACTTTATGTTTATGGATAGGAAGACTTAACATTGTTAAAAAGGCCATATTACCCCAAGCAATATACAGATTTAGTGCAATTCCCATCAAAATCTTACAAAATAGATTTAAAAGTTATTGTATTTGTATGGAAACACAGAAAACCTCAAATAGCCAAAGGAATACTACATATAAAGAATAAGGCTGGTGGCATCATGCTCCCCAATTTCAATTTATACTACAAAGCATCAATAATCAAACACTTGGTATTGGCAGAAAAACAGACACATAGACCAATGAAACAGAACTAAAAACACAGGAATAAATCCACAAATATGTGGTCACATAATTTTTTATAAATGAGCAAAAAATATGCAATGGGCAATAGGAAGCCTCTTCACTAGATGGTGCTGGGAAAACTGGAAAAACATATAGAAAATAATGAATCTGAGCTGTGAACTATCACTATATACTAAAGGTAATTCAAAATGAATTAAGACTGCCAAATAAGACCCAAAACAATAAACTGTATAGAGGAAAACATGGGCACTAAACTTATAGATCTCAAGTTCAAGGAGAACTTCATGAACCTGACCTCAAAGACAAGAAAAGCAAAAGCAAAAATAAATGAATAGGACTATATCAAACTAAAAAGCTTTTGCACAGCAAAAGAAACCATCAACAAAGTAAGGAGACTGCCAGCCAAATGAAAGAAATATTTGCAAACAACACATCTGGTAAAGGTCTAATACCTAAAATATATAAAGAACTGGTACAACTCAACAACAACAACAACAAACTAAAACAACCCAGATTAAAAAGTAGGTAGAAAACCTGGACACTTCTCCTGCAAAGATATACAAATGTCCAACAGACATATGAAAAAAAGCTCAAACTCATTAGCTATTAGAGAAATGAAAATCAAAACCACAATGAAATATCACTTACCTGTTAGAATGGCTATTATCAACAAGACAAGGAATAACAAATGTTGGAGAGGCTCTGGAGAAAATAAACTCACACACTGCTGGTGGGAATATAAATTGGTACAATAACTATGGAGGACAGTGTGGATTTTCTTTAGAAAACTGGGAATGGAGTTACTATATGATCAATCAAATCCCCTTCTGGGTATCTCTCCCCCCAAATTTAAAAACCTTAGTTCGCAAGGACTATGTGGCTCAATGTTTATCACAGCACTGTTCACGGTGGCCAAGACATGAAAGCAACCAAAGTATCCTTCAGTAGATGGTCAGATAAAGAAGTTGTGTTACATATAGACAATGGAATATTACTCAGCTATAAGAAAAAATGAAATACTGCCATTTGCAACAAAGTGGATGAACCTTGAGAACATCATGCAAAGTGTAATAAGCCAGACAGAAAAACCAAGAACCATATGACTTTACTCATATGTAGAATATAAAACTGAACCAACAAAGAAAAACAAAACAAAACAAAAGTCTCATGGACATAGTGAATAGTTAGTAGTTACCTGAGGGCAAGTGGGGCGGGGAAGGGAGATGAGGGATAGAGTGGGAGAGGAGGGAGGGGGAGCCAAATAAATGCTGATGGAAAGAATTGACACTGAGTTGTGAACATATGATGCAATACATGGATGATGCACTGTAGAACTGTGTACCTGGAACCTATGTAATTTTTGTTAACCAATGTCACCCAAATGCATCTAAAAATAATAATAAAAATAAAGAAATAATTAAAAATATGAGAAGAGAAAAAAGATATATAGAAACAAATGGAAATAAAAATACATCATATCAAAATAATTGAGATACAGCAAAAATAGTATTACAAGTGAAATTTATATCATTACATGCCTATATCAAGAAACAAGAAATATACCAAATAAACAACATAACATTATATCTTTAAAAACTAAAATAAAAAGGAACAAATGGAACCTTAAGTCAGCAGAAGAAAGGAAATAATAAAAATTAGAGCAAAACTACATGAAATAGAGAATAAAAAGACAAAAGAAAAAGTTAATGCAACAAAGAGGTGGATCTTTAAAAAGATTGATAGAATTGACAAATCCTTGGCTGGACTCACTGAGGTTAAATAAAAGAAAAGTTACAAATAATCAAAGTTAGAAATAAAAAAGGAGAAATTATGACAGATAATGTAGAAATACAAAGGATTATACAATAATACTATGAATACTCTGCTTATTTCTATGTATTAGGTAGTTCTCCTATGTCTCTCTGTCTTCACTGAGTGACCTTATGTAATAGGTATTTTGTGTGATCTAGTGGCAAAGTCTCCCTGACCACCTGCATTATGTGTTTTAGAAGTGTCCCTTGTGTACATCATGTGTTCTCTTGTTTTAGTTAAACCTAATGATTGTTTTTTGCTCATCAGTGGGTGGGATTCAGTCTCAGGGTGATGGGCTGTGAGGACTGGCGATGCTAACATTGTACGAAATGCAAAGAAAACCATTCACAAAATGAAAAATTAATATACTGAATGGAAGGAGATATTCATCAATGATACATCTGATAAGGGGGTAACATCTAAAATTTATATAGAACTTTATAAAACTCAATACCAGAAAAACAAACAACCCAATTAATAATGGGTGGAGGAACTAAATAGACATTTCTCCAAAGAGTACAGATGACCAATAGGTGTATGATGAGAAGCTCAAGATCACTAATCATCAGATAAATTCAAATAAAAGCCACAATGAGATATCACCTCAAAACTGTCAGAATGACCATCACCAATATATCAAGAAATAAAGATTGGTGAAGATGTGATGAAATGGGAACTTTCATGCACTGTTGGTAGCATTGCAAATTGGTGCAGCCACTTCTGTGTATCTATCTAAAGTAATCCAAAACACTAATTAAAAAAGATAAATGCTCCCCTTTGTTCACTGCCTTGCTATTTACAATAGCCAAGATAGGGAAATAACTGAAATTCCCATCAATAGATAATTGGATAAAGAAATTGTGATACACATATGCAACAAAATATTACTTTGGCATAGAAAAGAATAAAATATTACCATTTGTGACAACATGGGCGAACTTAGAGGGTATTACGCTTAGTGAAATAAGTCAGACTGAGAAAGACAAATATCAAATCATCTCACTTACATGTGAAAAACAAGGAACAAAATAAGTGAACAACCAAAACAAAAATGGGGTCATAGATGCCAAGAACAAACTGATGGTTACCAGATGGGAGGATGGTTGGAGTGCTGGGTGAAAAAGATGAAGGAATTAAGAAGTACAAATTGGTAGCTACAAAATAATCACGGGGATGCAAAATACAGTATGGGGAATATAGACAATAATATTGTAAAAACTATGTATAGTGTAAGGTGGGTACTATACTTATCAGTGGATCACTTCATAAATTATATAAATGTTTAACTTCTATGCTGTATGCCTGAAACAGATATGAAATACTATTGAATGTATAATATAATTGAAAAAATAGTCACAGGGATGACTTAACTATAGTTAAATATAGCATAGGGAATATAATCTATAATACTGTAATAACTATGCATAGTGTCAGATGGATAATAGCTTTATTGGGGTTACCACATTGTGAGGTATATAAATGTCTAATCACTATGTGTACCTGAAACTAACATATTGTGGGTCAGGTTTTGTGTGCCTGAAACTAACATATTGTGGGTCAAGAGTAATTGAAAACTAAAATTTTAAATAAATTTGCTGTGGTTACATTGGTTAGTAAAATTATGCAGGTTTAAAGTGTACAATTCTATAATACATCATCTATGTATTGCATTTAGTGCTCACCAACCAGTCAACTCTCCTTTTATTACCATGTATTTGACCCCCTCCCTTCTCCACCACTCCCCTCCCCACTTACCCTCTGGTAACCACTAAACTGTTGCCTGTATCCATGAGTTTTTCTTTCTCTGTTTGTCTTGTTTATTGTTGTTTTCAGTTTTATATTCCATATATGAATGAAGTCATATGGTTTTTGACTTTTTCTATCTGACTTACTTTACTTAGTAGGATAATCTCAAGATCTATTCATGCTGTCATAAATGGCAGAATTTTATCTTTTCTTATGGTTGAGTACTATTCCATTTTCTATGAGTATATATACCACATCTTTTTTATCCAGTCATCTATCGAAAGACTGGTTTTCATATCTTGGCCACTGTTAATAAACTGCAATGAACATTGTGTTATATATATCTTTGCAATAAAAGATTTCCAGATTTTTAAAAATTTATTGGGGTGACATTGATTAGTTAAAATTACATAGGTCCCAGGTGCACAATTCTACATTACATCTTTTATGTATTGCACTATGTGTTCATCACCTAGAGTCAGGTCTCTTTCCATCACCATATATTTGTGTCCCTGTCCCTTCTTCCCCACCCACCACCCCCTTACCCTCAGGTAATTACTAAATTATTGACCGGGTCTGTGAGTTTTGTTTCTTTGCTGCTTTCAATTTTATGTTAACAATCAAACTAAATATCTCCATCTCTTTCCCTATTTTACCCACTCTCCCATCCTTCCTCTCATCTTAAAGAAGTCCCTCTAATGCAGAGAAAGGTTGTGAAACACATAGTATTATGACCAAGCATGGGGCAGGGTGTAGATTTCCCCTCCAGTCTTTCTTTGCAAATCCTATTTCAGCTCCTATCCTTTCTTCTCAATAAAGTCTTCTAAGTGGTGTTTTTTCTCTCTTTCTCTCCCTTCCTTCCTTCCTTCCTTCCTTCCTTCCTTCCTTCCTTCCTTCCTTCCTTCCTTCCTTCCTTCCTTCCTTCCTTCCTTTCTTTCTTTCTTTCTTTCTTTCTTTCTTTCTTTCTTTCTTTCTTTCTTTCTTTTTCTTTCTTCTTTTGTTTTCTGATTCCAACCACTGGGTCCTTTCTCTCATTCCAAATAAAATTAAGAGTTTATTACAGAAATTTTATCAGGATCTATCTCAGAGCCAGGGGATCTAGGAGAGGCATTTGGCTATGATCTCACCTTCATGAAGGGCTACAAATAAAGAAATTATTTGAAAACAAAAAAAGAAGTCCCTCTAACATTATTTGTAGTACTGGTTTGGTGGTGTATTTCTTTAACTTTTTCTTATATGAGAAGCTCTTTGTCTGTCCTTCAATTTTGAAAGCTAGCCTTGCTGAATACATTATTCTTGGTTGTAGATCCTTGGTTTCATCATGTTGAATATTTTCTGTCAATCCCTTCTGGCCTGTAAAGTTTCTGGTGAGAAATCAACCAAGAATTGAATGGGTGTCCCTTTATAGGAACTATTTGCATTTCTCTTGTTGTTTTACATTTTTTTCTTTTTCTTTGACTTTTGCCATTTTAATTATGATGTGTCTTGATGTGTGCCTGTTCGGGATCATCTTGTTTGGGATTCTCTATGCATCTTGGACTTGTATGCCTATTTCCTTTGCCAGATTAAGAAAAAATTCAGCCATTATTTCTTCAAATAATTTCTTGATCCTTTGCCTTTCCTCTGACCTCTGACTCTTCTGGTAGACCTATGATCCTAATATTCTTCTGCTTGAAATTGTCCCAGAGGAATCTCAAACCATCGTCATTTTTCTGGATTCTCATATCTATCTGTTCTAAATGGGTGTTTTCTGATTAATTTTCCTGCAAATCACTGCTTTGTGCTTCTATTGTATCTAGTTGGTGACTTTTATTTCATTATTCATTTCAGTTAATGTAGTCATTATCTCTCTCTGGTCCTTTATAATGGTTTGTAAGTCTTCAAGGCTTGGCATTTCTCTGTTGAAATTATCATTAAGTTTCTTAAGCATTTTTATAATCATTGCTTTGAGCTCTCTTTCTGATGGGTCATCTGTCCCCATCTCTTTAATTCTCTGGTTTCTCATATTTGCAGCTTCTGTGGACCCTACCAGCTGCAGGTGGTGTTAGCTGCTGATACTAGGTGGGCAGAGATCTGTAGGGGAGAGGTGTTTGCAGCTTTGTTTTCTTCCTGTGGCTCTGGGGGTTGTGCTGGGAGTTTAGGAGTAATTGTGCCTTTCTGACTCTGTCCTGAGCCTCGAAGTCAGTTGTCCTGTATGCTGGTGTTTCAAATGGTCCTGGTTGTGGGCTGAGAAACATGCATGCAGCTTCCTCTCTCTACTTCTCTTTCCCTGTGGGAGTGTTCAGGCTCTGGCTCCTCACCGCCCAGCCATGCCCCCTCCTCTGGGAACCAGACTGAAATCTGGCCACTGTGTTTTTCAGACCAGTCTGCTCCTCCTGGTGCCAAAGTGAGGTGGTTGTGTTATCTCATGCCCCCCCCACTTGTGGGCCTCCTTACCTCTGTCCCACAAATCAAGTGAGACCTACAGCGCTTTCCTGCTGCCTTCTTCCTCCTCTCTTCCCCAGCAATAGAGTTCCAAGCAGGACTCATGTGGTGCTGGTCCTTGCTCTTTATTATTTCTTTTTTGTTTAACCTTCTGCCCACCTTCAGGTACCTTTATGCGATGCATGGATTTCTTAGTTGTGATTGTGCGATGTGTAGAGGGCCCTTGGTTGAGGTATCAGTGTTCTATTAGTTATAATCTCCAGAGAAGTTTATCAGAGGTCCCTCTCATGTTGCCATTTTGTTGCATCTCCAGGTTTCCAGATTTTTTGAATAGATGCCCAGAAGAGGGATTCCTGGGTCATATGGTAGTTCTATTCTTAATTTTTTGAGGAACTTCCTTACTGTTTCCATAGTTGCTATACCAATTTACATTCCCACCAGCAGTGTACTCATATGAGGGTTCCTTTTTCTTCACAGCCTCTCCAACACCTGTTATATGTCTTGTTGAAGGTAACCATTCTAACAGGTGTGAGGTAATATCTCATTGTAGTTTTGATTTGCATTTCCCAATAGCTATTGAAGTTGAGCATTTTTTCATATATCTGTTGGACATTTGTATGTCTTCTTGGGAGAAGTGTCTTTTTAGGCCTTCTAACCATTTTTAAATTAGATAATTTGTTTTTTGTTGTTATTGAGTTGTATGAGTTATGTATGTGTTTTTGGCTATTAACACCTTATCAGAGGCGTTGTTTGCAAATATCTTCTCCCATTAGGTTGGTTGCTTCTTTGTTTTGTTGATGGTTTCTTTTGCTGTGCAGAAGGTTTTTAGTTTGACATAGTTTCATTCCTTTATTTTTGCTTTTACTTTCCTTGCCTTTGAGGTCAAATTCATAAATTCCTTCTTGAATTCAAGATTCATAAGTTTAATACTGATGTTTTCTTCTATGCAATTTATTGTTTCAGGTCTTATGTTTAGGTCTTTGATCCATTTTGAGTAAATTTTGGTATATGGTGAGGACTCATAATCTAAATTTATTCTTTGCATGTGAAATTTCAATTTTTCCAACACACCATTTATTGAAGAGGCTTTCTTTTCTCTCTTGTATGTTTTTGGCTTTTTTGTTGAAAATTATCTACCCATACATATGTGGGTTTATTTCTGGGTTTTCTATTCTATTCCACTGGTCTGCTGTAAATTTACTGCCTTGAACTGGAACTCCACCAAGGCCTGTAACATTTGCTGCCTCTGCAACCTTTCCTCCTCCAACATCAAACTCCACAGTCTTTTCATCTCCTACACTGTGAAAGTACTTCTTGGGGTTGTTCTTCTTTATGGGAGTCTGGTGTACAAATACATCTTTCTTGCTGTCATTCCTGTTGATAAAACCATATCCATTTCTTACACTGAACCATTTATCCATTTCCAAAATTTTCATTGCAATGATCTTTTCTCTGCCAGGAGGCACCACAAAGGTAAGCCCACTGGGCTACCTCTCCCTGTGCTGCTGCCTGCAATGCTGGGTGTGGTGTCTACAGTGCTGAGGATGGGAACAGTGGGCAGCTGCTGGGTGTCTTCACTGCTCATGGTTGCTGCGATGGTGATTGGGGCCAGCTATTGCAGCTGCATCTCATACCAGGATGTGATGGTAACTAGGATTGAGATTATAGTGGGGCTGCTCAGGGCTGTCTGGGGTCCACTTTCCACTCCTGCTACTGATTGAACTCTGTGGGGATTTTTGCTTTCTTTTTGCAGTTGATCTCTATTTTCAAAGCCTTGTAGTCAGAGAATATGCTTGGTATAATTTCAGTCTTAAAAATTAATGAGGTTAGTTCAGTGACCCAGTATGTAATCTATTCTTCAGAATATTCTATGTGTAATAGAAAAGAATGTATAGTCTTGCCTTCTAGGGAGAAGTGTTCTATAAATGTCAATTATGTCCATTTGGTCTAATGAGTAATTTAAGCTGATATTTTCTTATTGTTTTCTGTTTGGATGAGCTATTTATGGCTGTCAATGGGGTGTTTACATCCTCTACTATAACTGTATTTTTGTCAGTTTCTTCCTTTAGTTCTTTTAGCAGAATTTCTATTTGGTTCTTCTATAAAATTTCAATCTCTTTGGTAAAATATTCATTTTGTTTATTGATTTTATTTCTGAGTTTATTATTAATAATTGCTTTGTATATTTTAGTGCTTCCTGATTGGGAGCTTATATATTAATAAGTATTATGTCTTCTTGTTGTATTGTCCCCTTTATCATTATGAAGTGTTCATCTTTGTGTCCTGTTACCTTTTTTATCCTAAAGTCTGTTTTATCAGATGCAAGTATGGCTACATTCTTTTTTCTGGATTTCATGTACTTGGAATACTGTTTTTTACCTTTTAACTTTGAGTCCACATTGTCCTGTAGCTGAGATGTGTCTCTTGGAGGCAGCATATGATTGAGTTTCATTTTTTTAAATCCAATCTACTACTCTCTGCCTTTTTATTGGTTAGTTCAATCTGTTTACATTTAGAGTGATAATTGATATATGAGAATTTCCTTTGTTCAAATAGTCATTTTATCTTTTGTTTTCTGATAGATCAGTATCTTTATTGTTTTCCTGTCTGTTATTTTAGTTTGGTAATATTCTATTATTTTTTCACTTTTTTTCTTTTTATCATGTGTTTCAGTTCTGGATTTTTTTTTTTTTTTGAGTGGTTACCATTAAGTTTATGTGAAAGAAAGATTCACATATACAGTAGTCTTATTTCTTAAGCATGCCTATTATCTCCATTCCGCTTTGCAAATTCAGACCTTCATTTCCTCCCCTTTTATGTCTTTGTTGTTACAAATTATTCCTATTTATGCTGTGAGTTGATTTCTGAGTTGCAGTGCCAAGTTGTCTACTTTGTGCCCTTTTTTATGTTTTTATCTTCTTTACTTTTTATGATATGTTTAAGTGTGTAGTGCCCTATTCTGTGTATGGGTTGCCATTTACTGCTTCTGTATGTTAGTAATCTTGCTCATGGTGTGTATCCTTTTTATTTTTGTTTCAGGGCAATTAGTCTCCTTCAGTATTTTCTGTAATGCTGGCCTTGTGGTGGAGAATTTCCTCAGCTTCTGTATATCTGAAAAGGTCTCTATTCCTCCTTTGTATCTAAAGGATAACATAACTGATATATTATTCTTGGCTGGTAATTTCTCTCTTTCAATAGTTTCAATATTTGGTACCATTTTCTCCTGGCTTGCAGAGTTTCTGCTGAAAAGCCTGATGATAATTTCATGGACTTTCCTTAGTATGTTACAGTCTTCTTTTCCCTGGCTGCCTTGAGAATTCTTTCTTGTCATTAACCTTTGATAGCTTCAGTACAGTCTGCCTTGGAAAAAGTTGTTGGGATTCAGGTATTTGGGTGTTCTGTTTGCTTCTTGAATTTGAGGATTCAGTTCTTTTCCTAGGTTTTGGAAGGTCTCATTGACATCTAAAGTTGTCACAATGTTGTCTTTGGTCTTTTCCCTGAGGTCTCTGTCTTGAGTGCTGGGTTCAGCCATATTATATGCTTTCCCTCAGGCATGAATGCTCAGGGCCATAGAAGGCGAACCCCCTGCTTTCTTACACTTTCTGTCTCCCAAGATGGCTGTGAGCTCTGGGTTGCCTCCCATAGCCTTCACCTGTATATTTTCTTTGCCCCCTTTTCCCAATTCTCCTCTTTGTTTTCACCTTCAGGTATTTTGATAGTTGAATTACAGGTGTTTAATTTCTTGTAACTTCCAGGGGAGATTTCTCAGAAGTCTGCCCCTACCCCATTTTAATGATTTCTTGCCATTTATTCTCTTTTAGGAAGAACAGGACATTGTCTCTCAGGAAGATATTTTACTCACTGGTGTGCAGAAATTTTATAGGAATGTAACTCTAGGAATTGTATGGGGAGGTCAGATCTCTTATAACTCATTTCTCTGTTCTTGTTTCTTCATTGAATCTTCACAGATCTCTTTACTTTTTTTTTTTTTTTTTTTTTGCTTTTTTTGGTATGTGGGTAGCTCCCTGGTCGGGAATCGAACCCCGGCCGCAGCGCCGACAGCGCCAGCACTGAAGCCTTAAGCCACTACACCATCAGGTAACTCCCCTCTCTTTACTTTTTAAAAGAACAACGGATGCATTTTTAAAATATTCTACTTTGTTTAACATTGGATTTTATGAGATATAAAATCTTTTGAGGTATAATCATTAAAATGTAAATGTAGAAATAGACAAATATCAACAAATCTAGCAGGTAAGTAGCAGGGCAGAGGTGGATTATAGCCTTCATGTCCTTATTGTTTTTTTAGAAAGATTTTTATTAAAATATAGCTAAAATACAATATTATGTTAGTTTCAGGTGTACCATAGTTATTCAGTATTTATATACCTAAAAAAGTGATCACCATGATAAGTACAGCAAGCATCTGACAGTACACCAAGCTATCACAATATTATTGACTTATAGTTTCTATGCTATACATTACATCCCCAACACTTACCTATTTTATACCTGAAAATTTAAAACTTTTATTCCCATTCATCTCTCCCTTCTTTCAAAATTTTTAATTATAGTTGACATTTAATATTATTTTATATTAATTTCAGGGGTGGAGCATAATAGTTAGACATTTACATAATTTAAGGAGTGATCCCACTGAATAGTCTAGGACCCACTTGGTACTGTACATAATTATTACCATATTATTGACTATATTCCCTATGCTTTACTTTACATCCCCATGGTTATTTTGTAACTACCAATTTGTACTTCTTAATCTCTTCACTTTTTTAAATCTGCCCCACCAACACCCCCCCATCTATCATCCCAATAAATCTAATACTCTTCTGACACCATACATAGTTATTATAATATTATTGATTATATTATCTATGCTATACCTATACCTCCATGACTACTTTGTAACAACAAATTTTATTTCTTATTCCCTTTTTTCTTTTTTAGTTAACTCCTAACACCCTCCCCATCTGGCAGTCATCAAAATATTTTGTGCCTCTATGAGGTTTTCTTTTTTATTTTTATTTATTTATTTATTTATTTCTTGTTCTTTAGATTCCACATATAAACAAAACCGCATTGCATCTGTTTTTCTCTGTCTGACATACTACACTCAGCAAAATACCCTCTAACTCCAACCATACTATACAAAAGAACTCTTTCCCATCCATAGCCAAGCAATATTCCATTGTATGTATGTACCATCTTCTTTTTATCCACCATTGTTGGACACCCAGGTTACCTTCACATCTTGGTTATTGTAAACAATGCTGCAATGAATATATGGATGCACACATCCCCTTGAAGTAGCATTTTGGGTTTCTTCAGATAAATACCAAGAATTTGGATTACTAGGTTCTTCTTTGTCTGTTGTTATAGCCTTTGATTTAAAGTCTTTTTTGTCTGGTATAAGTATTGCTACCCCAGTTTTGTTTTGTTTTCATTTTCATGAAATATATATATTTTGATTCCTTTACTTTTAGTCTGTGTGTGTCTTTTGATCTGAAGTGAGTCTTTTGTAGACAGCATATGTAAGGGTTTGTTTTCTTCCCCATTCAGCCACCTTATATTTTAAATGGTGCACCTAATTCATTTACATTTAAAGTAATTGTTGATAGATATGTAGTTATTTTCTTTTATTATTCATGGTTTTCTTGTTTTAATTTTTTCTCATTTATTTTAATTTTTAATTACATGTGACATACAATATTATATTGGTTTCAGTTATACAGCATAGGGCTGAGACATTTATATAACTTACAAAATCCTTGTTTCAATACATCTGGTTCCCATCTGACACCATATACAGTTATTACAATGTTATTGACTATATGCCCTGTGTTACAGGTCACCTCCCTATGACTATTTTGTGACTATGGATTTATACTTCTTGATTTCTTTCCCTTTTTAACCCACCCATACCACCATCTTACCAACATGCCAACAAACCTAGTACCTATCTGATGCCACCCATAGTTATTGCAACATTATTGAGTATATTCCCATGTTATACCCTAGATCCCCATAACTATTCCTTTGTAACCACCAAACTGAACTTCTCAATCTCTTCTCCTTATTTTGCCCCCTCTCCCAATTCTCCTCCCAGCTGACAACAAACCAAGTGATTTCTGTATCTATACATCTGTTCCTGTTCCATTTATTTATTTTCTTCTTTGAATTTTACCTATAAGCAAGGACAACTTGCTTCTGTCTTCCTCTGTTTGACACTTTACTCAGTGGAATATCCTCCATGTCTTTCTATTGCAGCTTTTAATCTATTTAAATTGAAGGTAATTGTTGACGTGTAGCTATTGCCATTTTATTATTCATAATTTTGCTTTTTTGTTGTTGTTGTTGTTTATCTTAAAGCACTCCCTCTAACATTTCTTATAATATTGGTTTGATGGTGATGAACTCCTTTAGCTTTTTCTTGTCTGGGAACTTCTTTATTTGTTCTGTTTTGAATGATAGTCTTGCTGTGTAGAGTAATCTTGGTTGTAGGTCCTTGCTTTTCATCATGTTGAATATTTTCTGCCACTTCCTTCTGGCCTGCAAAGTTTTTATTGAGAAATCAGCTGACAGTCTCATGGGAGCTCCCTTATAAGTAACTGGTTGCTTTTCTCTTGCTGGTTTTAGGATTCTCTTTTTATACTTAACCTTTGGCATTTTAATTATAATGTGCCTTGATGTGGGTCTGTTTGGGTTTATATTGTTTGGGACTCTGTTCTTCCTGGACTGTATGTCTGTTTCCTTTGCCAGGCTAGGAAGTTTTCAATCATTATTTCTTCAACTAGGTTCTCAATTCCTTGCTTTCTCTCTTCTCCTTTTGGTACTCCTATAATATGAATGTTGTACACTTGATGTTGTGCCAGAAGCCCCTTAGACTATCTTTTTATTCTTTTTTTCTTTTGCTGTCCTAACTGGATGTTTTCTGCTACCTTGTCTTCCAATTTGCTGACTCAATCCTCTGTTAAATGTAGTCTGATTGTGATTCCTTCTATTGCATTCTGAATTTCAGTCATTGTATTCTTAATTTCTGACTGGTTCTTTTCGATGTTTTTTATGTCCTTCTTTATGTTTGTTATCTCTCTATTGAAGGTTTCACTAAGTTCCTTGATCATCCTTATAATCATTGTTTTGAGCTCTGTATCTCAAAGATTGCTTGCCTCCATCTTGTCTAGTACTGGAATTTTTACTGCTTTTTTTTAAAAATTTGAGACATATTTTTTTGTTTACTTGTTTTGGATTCATGTCTGTATGTGTTTCTATGAATCAGGTAGATTTATTACATCTTCCAGTATTGCTGAATAGTCTTATGTAGTAGGTGCCTTGGTCACACTGTATCCTTGGTCACCTGTGCTAGGTGCTCCTGTAGATTCTGGTTTGGTGCCAAGTTGTGGCTGGAGCTACTTAGCAAAAGTCTCAGAGCACCAATGCCAGTTGCCTTCTGTCTGGGGCCTGAGGACTTAAATGGTTTTCCATGAAAGATTGTGATGTGGGCAAAGCTGGCTACTCACCAGAGAAAGTGCTTCTGGAGTTGGTGGAGTTGGGGGATAGTGTGGGGCCCCAGTGAGTCAGCAGTGTGGATTAAGCAGAGCTCACCAGACTAATCAGGTTGTATTTCATTGTGTGATGGTGGGTACAACACAGGAAAGATGGCATCCCCCCCCCCCCCATGCAGCTGCATGGGAGGAGAATGCACTCAGGAAAAATGATGAGTTCACACACTGCAGTCTGCCCCCATATGCCTCCAACATCTCTTGATCACTGTCCCTCTGCCAGAGCCCAAGGTGAGTACCCACAGTGACTGAGTATGCACAGGCACTTTAAGAGGATGTCTGGGTTTCCTGCAACATTCTGTCCCAATTGGACTGTAAGAGTACCCACTGTTTTTCACAGTCAGATATGGGGCTCTTCTTTTCAGCACCAGCGCTCTGGGCTAGGGAGCCTGGTGTGGGGCTGGGGTGCTTTATTCCTCTGGGGGGAACCTCCACTGCTGAGACATTCCTCCTGATTCTCTACCACCATTCATGTCTGTGCCCCTTCTATGAGTCTCAACATGGCCGGGAGAAGACAAGATGGCGACTAGAGAGGAGGTTCCTAAAGCCTCACCCAGAAAACACAATTGAACGGCCGTCCAGGAGCCAAGAAAGAGGACCCTGAGTGACAAACTGGCTGTTGAGAAATCCACAAATTGCAAGTAAACACCTGAAGACTGGCAAGAAAGGGGCGAGTCGGGGAGAGGGAAGGGAGCAGAGATGGACCAGCGGGACACGATCCCTGCTGACTATTCAGAGCTGCGCAGTTTGGGGGAGGGGAGAGAGACTGGGGAGCTGGGGACAGAAGGAGTTTGGGAGCCAGCCTCTGGAATTTTTGAGTGGTAGAAGGGCTGAGCGAGGACTCTGAACTGCAAAGATAACACCCCAGCTCTAAGCCCCCTGGAGACCTACACAGGGCTGCAGTTCCTGTTTCCAGCCTGCTGCAAAGGCGACCCTGCTGTCTCAGGCCAGGCCCACAGCTTTGGACTTATGGAGCGGGCACTTCCTCGTGCACCCCAGAGTTCTGAAAGCAGTGTGAGCCTTTAGACAGCCAGGTACTGAATCAGGGCTGGGAAGACTGATTTTCCCCAGCAAAGGGCCGAAAGCCTTTTGTTGGCCAGGATATATGCGCATAGCCTCCAAACGCAGTAGGGGATCAGAAACAAGAAACAAACAGCCCCCTCTCCCCCCAAACTTGACCCCCAGTGCCACCTAGTGTCTGCCCTACAGCAAGACACCACAAAAGAAATAATCTGGGCAGTGAACATAAAGCCCTCATGTCAAAGAGGAAGAACCCAGCGGACAGGATGAATTCCTTAAAAACTAAAACTCCTCAGAAAGAACATGAAATTCACCCAGAAGATAGCCTGTTACAACTGGAAGGGACTCACTTAAGTGACAGAGAATTTAAAGCTGCCATTCTAAAGGCTGTGAGAGAAATGAAAACCTATTGGCAGAACACCATAGCTGAGATAAATAACATAAAAAAGGATATAAACGACATAATAAAGGAACTCTGTGAACAAAAAGAACAATTTAACAAAGAAATTCAAAACATAAGAAAGATTGAGACGGAAATACGAGAAATAAATAATACCATAAAAGAAGTGAGAAATGAAATAACTGCCATAGGAAACAGGACAAACCAGATGGAGGAAAGAATTAGTGATATTGAAGACCAGAACATGGAAACAGCTCAGAAAGAG
>PVJL010004378.1:0-117907 GCA_004026885.1 Lyroderma lyra
AAGCCATCACGAGAGACACTTTAACCATCTTACAATGTTATGTATCAATTATACCTCGGTAACGCTGAAAACAATCTTTTAAATGGAAAAGATAATGGGGAAAAATAAAATAAAGCTCAACTAAACAGGTCTTTGCTCTTAAAAAAAAAAAAAAAAAAAAAAAAAAAAAAAAAAAAAAAAAAAAAAAAAAAAAAAAAAAAAAAAAAAAAAAAAAAAAAACAACTCATGCTCTGAACTAACAAACAAAATAGGCGATTCAAAGAAAAACCACCAGACAGCTGATTCAATCAAAGCAACGGGACAAGGAGAGCCAGGGACGAGGAAAGAGCTTCAATGAAGAGGAACACAGGGTGTCTGGAATAGGACAGCGGACCAGGCCAACTGAACCTGGGGCGAGGGGCAGCGTGTCCATAAACGGGAGTGCAGGGGTCTTTGAGAACCCCCAGCATCACCTTCGTTATCTGGAGAGCCCGCAGGGGGCCTTAGGAGACCTTGGTGCGATGCGGGTAGCCCCGGGGTGTTCAGAAGGCCAAGTCCAATTGAGTGCAGGAGGCCCCGGAGCCTAGGGAAATAAAATCTGTCTGGGAAGGCGGAAGAAGGGTCCGGAAAAGGCCGTGGCTCTGAACAGAATCCGTGTTCCCCATCTTGTGTGCATCAAAATCATCCAGGTACTTGTTCAAAATAGAGATTCCCGGCCTCCCCGGCGAGGTCCTGGCGTAGGAAGACTTGCAGGGGTCAGGAAGCTGCCACTTAGCAACTGGCCCTCAAGTCAAACAAAGACGACAGATGCAAGGCCAGGCGGTGCCTGGTGAACAGCCCCCGGAGGAGCTGGTCGTGGAGTTCCTTCTCCCGCAGCATTAAACGGTGCTGTGAGAGCGTGCATTCTTGGAGATGCTTTTAGTCGTTGGTTATGTAGGAGGAAGTCCAGACACATCTCATTCTAAGACTTAGACCTTCCCATTTTTCTTGATATCAGACTTATGCTTAATCCGCCTTTTTGGGGGGTGATGTTTTAAAATTTTTAATTAGTTTCAAATAATTTACAAGTTATTTGAATTTACAGCATTGGACTTTAAATTAGGAAATTAGATGGGAGAAATCAGAGAGCATGTTAATTAAATAGGTGTCTTTTTTGTCATTCGACGTTTTGATGGCCCCACATATAATTGCTTTTACCCACGTGATTTTCCTGAACTCTAAGAGCAGACACCCCATTATTTGTTATTTGCTGAAGCAGTTCGTGTGTGAGCGTGTAAACACTGAAGAAACGATAAAGTGTAACAATGGAACAAAGTGACTGCATTTTCTGGAGAAGCTTCCTTTTTCAAAAGGATATCAGAATAATTAGAGACTTCCTTAGGCTTTTGTTTCTTCTTCTTCTTTTTTTTTTTTTTTTTGGAGATTTTGCTCTGTTTTCAGAAGTTTATGTTTGCATGCAGTTCAGGAGCTGTTACAAAACGTGCCGGTTTTCCACAACAGGAACTTGATTCGATTGCCCCAAGGACGACGGAGCTGGGGTAGCCGATTCAAGGAAACTGGGCCGCGCGAAGAGCACGCACGTCCGGCCTCAGGCGTCCCCCGCACCCCAGCACCCGCCCAAGGCCGAGGCCGAGCGCGTGTGCGCGGAGCAGCGCCTGCCCTACGCCCCTTGGCACCTCCTGCCGTCAGAGATTCCGAAGCTAGAAGATGCCTTGGCGGTCGCCGTGTCCGTCCTCTTTGCCGGACGCCAACCCTGACACTCCAAGGTTGGACAAATGTCTTGATCAGAGGAGTTTGGACACAGCAGACCACAGGTTACTAGGATTTGAACCCCCCAGCCCCTGGACCCAGATTTGAGTATTAAAACTCTAAGTATGTGACATACGGGGCGGCCACTGTCATACTTGCGGTGAGTGACTTCTGTTTGGTGATTAAACTGGCTCAGAGGACTCCCGTGAGTCCACAGTCGTCACGGTGCTGCCATCTCTGACTGGACAAATGCCACGCCTCCTTGGTTTCAAAAGCCGCTCACGGCTGGGGGAGAGCACGAAGACGTCCTTAGCGGAAAGCTGTGCCCTGGGCGCGCCTCCTCTGGGGTGGATTTGGGTCGTCCTGGTCGTCCCGTGCCTCGTGTTGGTCTCTGTCGCCGAATCGTACAATTCGTTACACTTTTTTTTAACTCACAACAACCTTATATTCAACATAAAAAGAACTTCAGATAGAAACTTTTCACTTTGAATTTGTGTCTCTTTGAAGGTCAGCTGCCTTTAGTTAATTGCTCTGTTTTGTTGCTCTGTCTGTTTATTTGTACCGTCTGGAGCCCCAGAGGCTCACGGGGAGCTCCTAGGGGGCAGCTCCTTGACTGCGCGGGGCACGAGGGTCGCTGCCGTGTCGGCCTCAGTCACCTCAGCGTGACGATAATGAGTTCAGGCACTTTGGAAAGCAGCCAGCTTCAGAGAAGGGCGCTGCAGCCTGGTCGCACGGGTCTGTGACAGGCACGAGCCGGAGGCTCACCCACCGAAACCAAGAGCTTTCAAACCAAGGCCTGGGGGACCTGGGTTGGTGGGTGCTGTCACATGCAAGAGAAAGCCATTGTCATTCAGCTTGGTCCAAAGTGACATGTGGGGTGAGGGCCAAGGGAAGACACTCAGGGATAAAGTCACAGAAACTTCTTATTAAAATAAAAAGCCATGATAAGATTTTTCAAATAATAACTGTGTTCTTATTTCTCATCTCCCTTCTCCCCACATACGAGGGCGGTCCGGAAAAAATCCAGCCATAAATGCTGCTGATTTTCACACTCCATGGCTGGGTACTTTTCGGACAGCCCTCGTACAGCGTTTTATTGCTCATAAATTTTATTGCAGAAATGTTTCAGCGATGTTCCCTCACTGCTATGGACTGGGCCCTGTCTTCCCCAAACTCCTACGCTGGAGCCCTCGCCCCCAGAGTGATTATATTTGGAGGTGGGACCTTTAGTAGGTCGTTAGGTTGGATGAGGTCATGCGAGTGGAGCCATCATGAATGGATCAGTGTGCCCGTACAAGGGGAAGGGACATGGCGCGCTCTCTCCCCTCCGAGGACACGGCAGAAGGCAGTCCTCTGCAAGCCAGCAAGAGAACGCACGGGAACCTGACCTTGCTGGCAACCCTGACCTCTGACTTCCGGCCTCTAGCTGTGAGAAATACACTGGATGGGGACGTCACCCAGTCTGTGGTACTTCCTTGTGCATCCTGAGCAGACTAACTTACTCACATAGCCGTCATTAATCACCATATGAACGGGTTACTGGTTGAGGAAGGTGTGAAATGAAAATATCTCATTTAAATAACATTTTCTTTAACCAATAGTACGCAGAGAAGTATGATTTTGTTTGCTCTGTGCATATTTCTCGTTGTGTTTGCTGCTGTTCACTGTAGCTTAAGGTTCTTGCCCTTGGTTGGAGGGGCTTTGAACTTGTGGAGTACCGCCACGGCCGGCACGTGGCGATGAGAAGGGTTGTATCGTTGAGTCTTTCTGACGATGTTAGATAAATCATGATAGTGGATAAATATATTTAGATGTTACACATTTAGATATTTAAACACTGAGATAATTGAGGGTACACAGGAATTGCCCAAGAACCACTCACTGGTCAGTGTGAAATGCCCTAGGTGTGACATTCGTTCCTGAAGGTTCCAGGGATCGTGTGTCTGAGAAACCATACATCAGTATCCCTCAAAGAATCATATACTGAAGCTTTGCTAGTATTGTTCTCAGCGTGCAGTGATCTTTCAGATGGTTATTTTAGGAAGGAGAGACGGAAATAGGGGTTTCACAGTGGGCAGGATGGGTCCTGACGGCCCTCTGCTCCTATCTTTATAACCAATTACCCGATATTTATGTGACCCTTACAGTGTGCCTGTCTGTCACTTGGGCTTCTTGCTGAAGTGAATGTTTTTCTTGCTCTCCCTGTACCGCAATGAGACATTACTCACGGTGTAGTAACAGCAAACCCTGAAATCTGAGTCAGAACCACAAAGATAATAGCTACTCATGGATGAGGGTTTACGATCAGGCTTTGCTGACAATTCTTAAAACGCATCAATTATGTCCTTAAAATATTAGCCAAAGGCCATGGAAAGCTCTCTGCTGGACAGAATCTTTCATTGTTTTTCCCCAGGTACTTTTAGACGGTCTCTCTGTCCCTTTACTCTGGTAGTTCCCAGTACGTAGATGCATGCTTCATGTACCCAGGTGATTTTTGAAGTAATTTTTCTTTGTGTGAATTGTTCATCTACACTTAAGAGTACCAATGCCCATATACTCCTTGAAAAAACCTTAATCAAAGGAAGAAATGCAAGGTTCTTCCTTTATTTCCCTCATTAGAAATGGAGCTGAAATCAGGTTGAATGGAAAACTGCCTTACCTGTGAACCTGCTTAATTAGGGATAAGAGAAGAATTCAGAAAAGGCTCTGTCTAAGATGACATTTTTCTCTGGGTTCATCAGTGCTGCCTAGCTGATTGTTTTGCAGAGGAGAGTGTCTTTTGTGATTAAGTCACTTGTCAGATTTGCATTGATATGCAAAGTCTCGTTTTATATCTTAAGAAGCTCCACCATCTGTTACTAACATTTCTTCCAGCAGGAAGTTCAAGAGAATAGCATTTGTAAGGTAAAAATACATCAGCCGCAGCTAGAGCCTCAGACAATGGCTTATAATTAAGAAATAGAACTCCAAGTCAATGCTGATTTGAATGTGGTTGATAGGATGAAATGAAGGATCGTGCTGCAGAGTTGAAACCAAATGTGAAAAGGGTGAAGGACAGGAAGTATGCTTACGTCTCGTTTGGAAAAAATTTCGGGAAAGTCTCTGTCTTAATTTTTACTTCAAGAGGGGGGATAAGATTTAGTGTGTGAGTGTCTCAATGAACACTTATTGAGCCCAACAACCCGTGAAGAAACGTGTGAGTGCCCACACACAGAGGTAGGCACGTTTGGGCACTTAAAGTCATGTCTAAGTAACGCAGGAGATAACTGAAGTTTATTTTAAAATACATAACTTTCAAATACTGAAAGCATAAGCACGTGGGTTAAGTGTGGATGAGAATCATTAAGTAACTGAATATCTCTGATGATGTTAGATAAACAGCATGATGATGGATAAATGTATTTAGATGTCAAATATTTAGATGTTTACGAATAAACACTGAGCTGATGTAGAAACTGTCCCTTGAATGGAATGTAGCCACTTTAAGGACGGATGTGGTCCCAGACTTGAGGCTTGTGGCATTGGTGAAGTGACGAGAAAATAGTTAAGGGCAGAAAGAGTTGGTAGCATGGATTTGACCAACATAGTTTATCGAATTCCAAAATGATAGCATCTGTTTGGAAGTTAGGCATGTGGAGGAGGTAGATGATTTTTATTTGCTTCATTAGCCTCAAAGCAAAGCATGTTGATTACATGCCGAGCTGGAGTCTAATATGTGGCAGGTAATGAGCTCAAAGAGAGTATTTGATGAAAAGAAGGCTGAAGGAAAATGATGTCTGAAACAATCCGGCCTCAAAGTTATAAATAACCCTCATGCACCCTCCGTTTCTCGGAGGCGAAGTGGGAAAAAACAACAGAGAATTTCCGAGGCCAACGTGGGAGATGCTAAGCGCACTTCTTGTCGGAGCTCTTGTTGTGATTATTAGATGATGTTTGGTCACAACATCGCACTGTGTGTACATTCCCTTGACAGTAGTCAACTTTATTCCTTTTTACCTCTCTTAAAAACGCTTCTCGTGTTTCTGCGTCCCTGTGCCTATTAGAACTCATGCACACCAACTGTACTGCATTCGTTCCACGTTGTGTACCATCTTACTGAGCTCATAGCTACTATCAAGTTTAGAAAAATAATTATTAACTTTGATACTAATTATTGTCAAATGTGTAATGGAGAACAATTTTGAAACAGGGAGGTCTTTAATTTTTTAAATTTTATCCTAATATAATTAGTCATAGTATGCCATGTCCTAATATAACTAGTCCAAAATAAGTATCTCTTACTGGGTATGTTATGTGTGGAAGGATATACATGAGACTCTCCATTAACTGGAACTCAAGCACCCAGAACTCCCAAGCAACCGGCAAAACGATCAAAGCACTAATACTGCATTTATCCGGCATGGATGCCGGTTAACCGAGAACCCACTGCGTTGCGGATTGCACTGTTCTCTCTCCCACCTGGTCAGAGGTCGTGCAGCCGCCTTCTTCTTCGTGGGATGGGAATATTTCCACCTGTGAGAAGAGTGTACTTTCTCACCCCGGGGACATCAGGCTTGTCCCTGCGACTGGCTCGGGCCAGGAGAGCGTAAGTGGAAGTGACGTATGACACGGCCAGACAGACATTCTGAAAGCCGTCGTGTGGCTTCTCCATTGCTGCTTTTCCTGGGCCGCGAGAGCAGACAGGTCCCAGAGGGGCTGTGCTTTTAGACTTGGAAGATAAGCAGAGCAGAGCTAGCTGACCTACAGTGACCCGTGGCTGATCGTAGAAGAAGCAAATACACAGAAAGTGAGGCATTTGTCTACGGCACGGAAAGCCCTTGAGATCCGGGGTGGTGGCAGCACTACGGAGCGTCTGAGATTTCACCCTCCTGACGGGTTAGCCTGCTACCATCATGGCAGCTGGCGGAGGTTCGAGACTCCTGGCCCAGACACCAAGGGCAGTTTGTTCACGTCAATACCAGAGCTAGGGCATCAGGATCTGTACTGGGTCCCTCAGCGGCAGCTTCCTCGGGGTGACGTGAAGTGGGCAGGTGACAACTGCACACACAGTGCGTCCTGTGACAGTAGAGGAACCTGGAACTCAGGGAATTGACTCTTTTAGAAGTCTCTGGCTTCTGAGGGAGATATCTCTGTCTTCTCAGGCTCCTTTGCTAAGGAGGGAGATTTCTGTTCATCTTCCAGAGCTGTTTACTGTGCATCTGCAAGGCAGTCTGGGACAGACTTTGCCTCTGCTCTCCAGATGCACAGTAACGCGAGGGATCTGTGGCTAATTGTCTGCCACCGTTCTGAGTTCAGCATAACCTAGCAAAAGCCACCAAATGCACCAGGAGTCATGCATGCACTGTCCCAGAAGTTTACCCTGTACTGCTTCACATCTGACAGATTTTGGGGGTTATCATAAGAAAAAGCCTAAGTTACCAAATGCTTATTATATACGTGCACTGATCAGTACTAAGAACTCCAACCCGCGTGACTCCTGTCTGCAGGGTAGTTGCTACCCTTTCTGTTTTATAAGAAAACTGAACTCCAAAGGTTAAATAGCTCCGTCAAGGGGGTGCTCTTGTTAACCGGAGGGACTGGGATTCAAACTCAGGTGCTTTGGACTGACACACACTCCTCCCACGCACTAGCTCCTATTTTAAATTGGATGATAAAATGAAAAGACCCGCCAAGACTGAGGCGAGGAAATCTTCCCGTCCTAGCTGGTACCTCTGCATTCTTCAGGAAACACTTTTCAGGTGTGAGAGTGTAACCACCACGAATCCGCCCAGCGGGACTGTCACCAGGCCTCACGTTTCCATTTGGCCTTTAGGGCACAGACTCTGAGGACGCTTTTGGCCGAGCCAGTCAACCATGCCCTCCAGGCACTGTCACAGACGGGCATGTGAGTTAGACTGGCAGATCTTTCCGTGCGTTTTCCCAATCCCGTGCAAGTGGGCTTCTTTAAATTGTCGCTTGCCTTTTCTAAGTGATTGCATCTGCACCCGTAGTTTCTGGATCTCACCTTTTCACATCTGTTATGCACTTTGTTCAGTTAAATGTGGGGTTTTGAAAGTTGCTTATATGTTAGAATCCACTTTGGAGAGTACTGTTGCTGATTAAAGCAGCTAAGGGACTTAGCCGGGTCCGTTAGCATCTCAGGGTGCCCGCGTGCCTTCTTTTGAGAGTGTGTATGGCGAACAGGTGGAGCCTGATTCACGTAAGTTAATTTGGCCTGGGCTGCTCTGGGGGATATTTTAATGAAATTTTATATACAAGGGCTGTCCAGAAAGTATTCAGCCATGTAACCATTGCTGTGATATTGACAATGGCTGGATTTTTTTTCCCAGACAGCCTTCCTATGTCAACCAAATGCCACGCTGTGAGGTGGGGAGAGAAGTGGCATCTGCCACGTCATAGATCGTCACACACATAGATATGAACGATAACTAAAATAAGTGTCGCAAACATGCACCCATGTCATGCAAAGAACGGAGGAGAGGGGGACTGACCCAGCTCTGTGGGGAATGTAATCAGACTTCACTTTTAAAAGTGACCGTCCAGGATAGAGAGGACTGGAAACAGCACACACGCCGGAGGTACCCGACTGGTTTTCCCCAGAAAGATGTATTTAAGGAAGTCCTCAATTTCAGTGACCATCGTCACAGCCTCTGTGCAGTAGTAGTAGGAGGGGAATGCCTTGGAACACCTTTAAATTGTTAAACTCATCCGACCCCATCAGCCACAGGGTAGAGGGTCCTGTTCTCTTGAATTGCGTGGGGTGTTGAGAACTATTCCAGCCCTCGGGGACCTTCTGGGGGAGAGGGGAGATGATGTAGGTGAATCGTACGATAAGAAAAGACAGACTGTGACACGCGCCAGCGTGAGCGGTGAGCGGTCGTTTCTCTTGTCCCTCTTACAGAGAGACGTAGGGACGGTCTTCTCTCCCTTTACAGTTTGCAGAGCTGAGATCAAATCTCTTTTTTCCTATTTTCCATATTTTTTCCAGCCTGAATGTTGTCTCCCTTTACTACATTTCTTGCTTAATGCAAAAGAGCAGTGATGCAGAACCAACTATGACATTAGTCAGTTTGGAAGAATTGTCACATTTCTTGCAACAGAAAGTAGGTATTTGCCTTACTTTGCATTGTTATTTAGTAGATTTATAAAATGCAATTGTTGTTCTTTATAGGCACTGGAACAGTGAGGCTTAGTTATTATGAGAATCTAATGTAAAATTTCTCTCTTTCCATTGAATTTCACTTTGAAAGTGCTTCTCTAAAGAAGTTTCTCTTCCTTCCTGGGAAGTATGGGTTTGTGAAACTCCACATGGGTGTACAGACGCATGTGTAGCATACATTGTTTACACACCCTCACACATTTTGTTTAAGAAGATACGTGGTATAGGGGAGATATAAAAAATTTCTAAAATGTAAGTTAATGTGCATATTTATCACATAAAATATATATACATTTTTATATGAAATATTTTAGAAATAAATGATGCTGGTCATGTGGACATCATTTATCATTTGTGTAGTATAATAATGTTAATTTGAATTAATAATTTTATTTTCCATGTCCTCTGAATCTGCTATACACATTTGGACATTACGATGAATACTTATATTGTCACATTATATTACCTTACTCTGTTCACCATATTCATTTTTTAAATTAGAGATACACTGATAATTGGTCAACCTCTTCAGAATTAGTTGAGAAATAAGAAATGTATATTTCTGAGTATTTTTCTTTCTGGCCTATGGTTAATTCTTAGCCTTTTGGAAACTTTTGAATTGTTATTTTCAGATTGTCAAACTGAAGCGCTTAATAATTAGAATGAAGAAACTATCTCCAAAATTTGCCAAAGTTTTGGTATACAAAGCCTTACTGATTTTTAAAAATGGTATTTCTCCATAGTGAAAACCACCAAAAAGCCTTTCACTGGTGGAAATATACTTAATTTCTTCTTTTTGATGGCAACTAAATTAGCTAAAATGATTTTAGCACATTTGCCATCTTTTTCTCTCATAGTCTATCCTGTCCTCACCCATGATGGCACCGCCAGTGTCACAGCCTAAGACAACCTCTTGTGTTAGCCATTCCGTTTCCTCTTCGCTTTGACAGGAAACTATCAAACAAAAGCTTTCCAAATAATTTATGAACTTAGTATAATCAGAAAGTATTGACATCAGTATACTTGCACAGTTGCTTAGATCCATTATAAATTCTCTTATCCTTTAATGTTATTTGACTAAGTCCACATTAGAGTGACTACTTGAGCTTTCAAAATGGAAAGCACTGTTTTGATTTTTTCGAACAAATAAGGAAATTCATTTAACCTCTGTTTAGTTTTCTTATTTCCAAAATGGCTTTGAGAAATGCAGAGGAGTGAGTGCACTTAAAAAAGTCCGAGCGTGTTGGAAGGAGAGCAGGCGGCCTTCGGGGAGAGGGCGGCGCCCGTGGAGGCAGCTGCCATCCGTCTGAGCTCTGCGCCTGTGACCTGGCGGTGCCCCCGCAGCCCCAGGGCCAGGCTACGTGCTGCTTCTCCGCTTGTAAGGAGAATGAGTAGCACCACCCAGTTCCGTGACTCTCAAAGCCACGCTTCTGGTAGTTCCTTTGCTCTACTAACTGTACTGCGGTGACAAACGTGCTTTCGGGGAGTAAGACATTGTTTCTTTGGCTTCCAGGACGTACATTTTTCAGTTCTCTGTGTCTGTCAACATTAAGTGGGCCACTAAATAATATTGCCTTCAACTTGGGTTTGCCTTTTAACTAGTCTTAGAAATCCAAGATTCCACTATCTACACAAACACCTTCTATAGGAGATAATATTTGCTATCACTTTATTAGTCTAGTCATAGGATATTCAAATGATTGGAATATTTTAGAAATATTAGGGGAAATGGACAATATGTTCTTTATAAGTTAAGTGGTTTAATCCTCTTATATCTGCCTTTTGTCCCAGTCCAGTTTGTTCACTTGGCCCATTCTACGAAATAGAACACAGTGCTGTTTGTTTATTCTGATCATCCTAAACGTTGATGTTGATCTCTCCTTGATCAATTCAGGATAGACTAAATGTTAAGTATAACGATGGCAAAAAATACACAATGAGGATGCGTGGTGCACAGTAGCTCATGAATTCCTAATATGGACACTTCAGGCGGAAACTGTACCAGCCATTTAAGTCCACGGTAGAGAAGATTGTAAATTTGACATTCAGAAACCTATGCAAGTACGATTACAAAGGGTGGTCTCCAATAACTTGGGTACTTGGCTTATTCTAGGTTTAGAACTGCAAGATTATTAACTGACAAATGAGGAGCGTTTAAGATTTTATTTAAATGACATTGACTCCTAAAAGACATTTCCTTAATAGACTTTATTTTTAGACTTGTTTTAAATTTACTGCAAGACGGAACAGAAGGCACAGAAGTTTCCCCCGTGGCTTCTGCCCCGACACACCCACGCGGCCTGCCCCACTGTCCTCATCACACAGCAGGGCGTGACACTGGTGTCGTCCAACTCCCGCTGAGGGGCATCTTCAGCGGAGTCCATAGTTTACCTTAACGTGCAGTCTTGGTATTGTACATTCTTTCTCTGGGTTTTGACAAATGTGTCACCACATGTATTCACTGTTAGGGTATCGCACAGAATAGTTCCTGTGCCCTAAACATCCTCGTGCTCTGCCCGTCCACCTCTCACTCCCCCCAGCCCCTGGCAACTACAGATTATTGTCTATCTCCATAGTTTTGCCTTTTCCGGAACGTCATATAGTTGAAATCTTATAATATGTAGCCATTTCAGATTGGCCTCTTTCACTTAATAATATACATTTAAGTTCTTCCATGTCTTTTCATGGTTTTATAGGTCATTTTTTTTTCACGCTGAGTAATATTTCATGGTGTGGATGGACCACAGTTGATTTCTCTGTTCACCTAGTGAAGGACATGTTGGTTTCTTCCACGTTTTGGCCATTGCGAATAAAGCTACTACTAATGTCCCCGTGCGGTTTTTGTGTGGGACACAAGTTTTCATCATTTGGGTAAACACCAAGGAATGTGATCGGCGGATCGTATGATAACAGCATGTTTAGTTTTATAAGAAACCACCAAACTATCTTCCCAAGTGGCTTTCCCTTTTGCTTTTTTCACAGTAATAGATGCATTCCTGTAGCTCCAGGTCCTCACCAGCACCTGATGTGGTCAGGGGTCTGGATTTTGGGCACTCTAATAGGTGGGTGGTGGTGTCCTGTTGTTTTGATTTCTAATTCCCTAATAACATGTGATGTGGAGCAACTTTTCTTAGGATTATTTACCTCTGTGTTCCTTCATTTGAAAGCATCTGTTGAGGTCTTTTCTCCATTTTTAAATTGGGTTGCTTGCTTTTTTCTTATTGTTGAGTTTACAAGTACTTTGTGTATTTTAGATCACAGTCCTTCATAAGATACGTGCTTTACAACTATCTCCTCCCAATCTGGGGCTCTTCTTCTTCTTCACTTGACCGTGTCTTTAACGGAGCACAAGTTTTAATTTTAATGAAGTCCAGCATCTCAATTATTTCTTTCATGGATCATGGCTTTGGTGTTATCTTTAAAAGTCTGTAGAATTGTATGCCTGAAATCTATGTAATCCTTGCTAACAGATGTCACCCCAATAAGTCTAACAATAAAAATGAATTAAAAAAAAATAAAAGTCTTTGCTGTACTCAAGGCCATGTCAATTCTTTCTTGTGTTATTCTCTAGGCGTTTTGTAGTTTTCTGTGTTATATTTAGGTCTGTGATCTGCTTTCAGTTAATTTTTGTAAATGGTAGATGTCCTTTAGATTCACTTCTTTGCATGTGAATGTGCATGACTCCTGCACTCTTATTGACATAACCAATGTTTATTGGCAAAAATCAGGGTGCAGACTGTGAACATTTTCATCTTATACTCTGCCCTGAAATATTTTCTAAGGACTTTCTTTGAATTTCTAACATTTTTGCATTGAGGTTTTCCTGTGTGACAAAGATATCAGACTACCATAACTAAACTCTGAAGAAAGACTTTTGAAAACTCTAAATTCTCTGGCAATCCAGTTCTCTCAGTCAAAGGACTTTAAAGAGACTTTGAAAACCTCAGAATTTTGATGAGCACTTAGTTTTATAATGAAATTGTCATTTCAGCATATAGAATTCTAAATCCACCTTTTACATTGATCAAAGGAGCTAATCAACTAGTCATTTGCAGTGAAAGGGAAAAGAAACAATCAAGAAAAGATGTCGACCAGTTGTTTATCTGTCATAGGTCAGATACACACTAAAATGGTTGAGCTGCTGATCTCAGAGCGATGGGGTTAGAAAGTAGGAAGAAGTGATTTCCGAGTTCTTTCATGATGGCGTCGGGTAGCTCCGGGCAGGTATCCCCAGCCCAGCCTGTAGGTTCCAGGTGTTTTTAATACACCATGCTGAATGCTCAGCTGTGCGTCTGGATGGGCTGAGGACCAGGGGCTTCTAACTGGTTATGGTTAGTTTTAATTCTCTCCTCCTCTGCCTTTTCAAGGAATTTTATATATTTTTAGAATGTTCCAGAAACTTTAGTCTGAAAACAGTAATCATACCTCTAGAGTTCTTAGAGACTCAGCATGCCTTCCGACTAAACTAGACCTACGTTTCTGTCTGGATAAGGGTATGGAGAAAAACAGGACAACTCCATCCTCAGATGGATACCAGTGAGTATTCTAAATCAAAGAGGATGCAAATGATACAAACACTATAATTCTTGTTTGATTTTTTTCACACACTGACTCATTCCAAAAGAACTTCGGAAATTTTCTTTTACAAAAAAAGATTAATATGAATGTCATTGAAAGGGAAAAGAGGTCAAAGAGAAGGGAGAAAACTCATATGCTTACTGTGACAGTTAACGTGATTGGTGTAGTTAGGCGGCGCTTTGGTTCTGAGCTTCCTGGCAGCCCAGAAGAAAAGGGAAATATTGTGAATAGCATCGTTTTTACAACAAGGAAACTGAATTGATGACACTTGTAAGAAAGAGAGGAAATGAACACTGGGTGATGTACTGGCAGCACCCTTCTTAACATTTTTATGGCAATGCAGGAGCAGAAATTGCATGGTTTGTGATAGCATTCAAAACAAAACATGGTGTTTTGACACGGAAATACCTTTACATCAAGCTAATATTCCATGTGGTGGACTTGTTCATCTCTGCAGAGGTTTGATGCATCCTGAGACCAGAAGGCCCTCAAGTTTTCGTAGGACGGACTGGATTCTAAATTCCTTAGACTGGTGTTTTTCAATTTGAATATTCATAAGAGTCAAATAAAGTCCTTGTTTAAAAATACAGATTTTTAGTCTCCCTTCCTCGAATGTCTCATTTAGTCAGTTTGAAATGAGATCCAGGCGTCGACATCTTTAATAGGCCCCTGATGAGACCCTAATACAACTAGTCTAACCAGCCATTGAGAACCGGTGTCTTGGGTGGTCACTTCAATATTTCTTTAATGTGAGTCAGATTTATTTTATAGGAATTAAATAAATGGTTGAATGCTATACTATCTGAGGACAGTCTGGATGGCAGGTGTCGCACAGTGCTGATGCAAGGCAGGGCTACAAGAGATCACACAGGTGGTTGGGCCTTTGTTCTCTTTCGGAAGTGATGGGGTTCCAGCAGTGTCCTGGGCTCGGCAGGAGGCCAGCCACCCACAGGTTCCCTCTGGGCGAGGCCAGGCTTCTCTAAAGAGACTGTCTTGCATTTGCTCCAGCACTTAGGTCACTGATGAACCCAAAGGTCAAGCTAGAACAAGTCAGAGGCAGTTTTTGTTTGGAAATCTTTGGAGAAATGGTTACCTACCTGGCACCGTAGCTGCCCAGAAATCCTGAGCGATGACTGTAGGTCTTCTGATACGTCTGCCAAGATGAGCGAGCTGCCACATGTTCCCCAGACAACGGGGCACACTGACCTGCTACGTGGTGCTCTTCATATTGATGAGACCAGTGTCAGGGAGTGACTGCCTGAGGCAGTGGGTTTTGCTGCATCAAAGCTAATGATGAGTCAGTTTTCCTGAGAGAGCTCCGCGTCTCTGACCACTCCTGCTTAATAAATATCCAGTGATTTCACAGCATTTAGGAGGCCTAAAACACTGAGTTTTCATTTCTCATTAATTAAAGGCCCCCGGCCCCAGCCTCTGGTCGCTAACTGGTAACATTCCAAAGTATATCTTGATATAAGTGTTCCTTGAAGACAACTTTTGTTTTTTGTTTTGTTTTGTTTTGTTTTTTGTTTTGTTTTGTTTTTGGTACCAGAAAGAATGATAAAGCAGACACTCCCTGTTTTCCAAATCAATTTCTCTTAAGTAGAAGATAGATTGGACATGTCTGGGCTCACTAGCTACTCAAGACACTTATATAATTTTTGATCTTTTATAAGAAAATAGCCCGATTTTCTCTTTTCATGAATTTGTACCAGATAAAATAATGTCACTTCCACTATCCATCACCAGGCCTATGGATAGCTGCTTTTGTCTTGTCTTAATTTCTGGATGGCATGTTCTGGGTGATTGGTTTCCTGTCTAGAAATCAACATCATTTTTCTGCCTATCTTGGCAATGGCATTATAACAGGTTTGTGGGAAGGGCAAATCAAGACCATACATATTTTGAAAACTTTTTCTAAAACTTGTTGTACTATAAGCATCCAATCTTGCATTGTTGGGTCAGTCACATTATTCTATGAGCACTGAGTTGACTGACTTGTTAATGCTCCTACAGAAAATCAAATTTGTAAAGAGGTGACTCAGGTCGGTGCCTATATGTAAATTAAGATAGAAGAATTAAGAGTGACAGGAACACGTCTGATTTTAACTTTGAGGAATGGCATGTCTAATGGAACTATTGTGGTTCTGGCTAGAGTGATCAAATAAAGGTGAGATATTTGACAAAACACTTGGGAGGAGATAAGTTGTGGCAGAGTTTTGAAAGAAAGAGGAAGGACACATTTGGACTGGGGACCTGGAACTATCCTTCAAGTTGAGTGAACCGACATGGCTAGGGTACAGGGGTTACTCGGTCTTCTCTTTCGGATGGTGAAGAATTGCCTCCCTTTTGCAGGGTCTGCTTCTGCCCAGAATGGTTCTTAGCATAGACTCAGACTCAGCACAGAAACGGGGAAGGTTGTCCCACTCAACCGCACGTGGCGTTTTGTGGAAACCCTGAGAGTGGAACTGACCCCGCCCTGGGCCAACTGGCAGTGCTGGGGGTGAGCCCCTTTTCACCCTGCATTGCATGAATGCACTGCCCCACTGGCATTCGATGTTCATTATCCTAAACGTTTCAGACTCACAGAGGAGCTGGCAGTGTCCGTTGTGTAGCAGCGCTCCAGCTCCCGTAACTTCCATTACCCCTGAACTGCTTTTTGCCATTACTGCTATTTCTTATTGGGCAGACACTTTCAGAATCATTTAAGATAAGATTTCTTTCTAAATTATGGTTGACCTTGAGTCTCTGCCACACTGGTGTGTTTTGCCTGTTATTTTTTTACTGTGTATTCTTAAAAGCGACTGAATATTTTGCACTGTTCTCATCTTGCTGTGTTTTCGTAATTGTGAAAGCACTGGCCTTAAAAAAATGTGTATGACTGTCCCTTCATCGCATTCCCTGTTAACATGGGTTTGGGGATATGTTACATACATTCTTTAGGGAAAAAAGAAGCAGAACCCTAGAAATCTCACTTTTTTTATTTTTCTCTTTATTCAAGAGCAAATATGTATTTGATTCACACTTGCTAGCTCTACCAGGATAATCTTAAGCACTGGGACTGCAAAGCGGTATGTGGCCAGTCACGGACTTCCAGAACATTCCACTCTAGTCGGAGACAGACACGAGTGAGCAGAGGATGACTAGAGACTCGGGCGAAGCATGTTATCTCAAGAATGGGGTGGGCAACTGGAGGTCTGACCATTTCATAAAAGGCCCTTTTAGCGACTTTTCTGTAAGTGATGACAATCTTGGAATCTTAGCACATTCACACATAAATCAGTCTTAGGATTATTTCATTTGGCCAGATTAACTGTTTGTCGTGGGGTTCAAGGTCTGGTGGAATGGCAGCCTATTAAGTAATGTTTTAAGTATACATTTCAGGTTATAATATTAGGAGCATGGAGACGCAAAAGGCACATTTGTGTTATTTTGACAGAATAAACCACAATGTAGAACATTGATCAGTGAATAAAAGTAAAATAAAAACTACATAGTTCTCTCTGTGCATTTTCCAAAATTACTGAACTGAGTATGTGTTCACTGTCACTGGATCCAGGACTCGTTCCAGAGGGGGTTAGTGACGTGTGGTAGGTTTAACACTTAATATTTAATAATAAGTTTAGTACACTGAAATGGTACAATTCTCCATTTTTTTAAAAAAATGAAAATATAAGTGTGCTAGTGGAAATGTGAGCAGCGCTATTTCTTTCTGATTTATGGTAGTATTGTATCTCGCAGAATATTAGCATGCATGTATTCATGCATGGTGTTACCTGAGTAACACCAATTGTTTAAATATTTTGGACTTTTTGTTGATGATTATAAGAAATGTGCTCTTTTATTTCCATTTTGAGTTGATATTCTTAGCATATACGGAGTCCACCCAATGTGAGAAGGGCATTTATAATATTACATGTTATAAATTTTCATGGTTATTGTTTACTGTGTAGAAGCTATAGTTTCTTTGGCTATTTTATATTAAAATACAGAGGCCAATGAATTACAGCTTTATCAGGGAACCTACTTAAATAGTCATTATTGATTATTTTGCTTTGACACTCTCAGTGACTGAATTTTATTTCATGAAAAAAATTACATAAACTATGCGTACCATCTTGTCTTTAACCATTGTCATTTCAAGTTATGTATGTCTACAATTTTTAAAAATCTATTGTCAACCCAGCCTGCTTGGGTGGTGCTTCCAAAGAGAAAAGTGAGGAACTTGATCGTCAAGATCAAGTTTCACAATAAAAATAGAGCGTGCACTATCTGTTGCCACGTATGCGGAGAGCCCTTTTTTCTTTAAAATTCCTCTGAAGGTGCTGTCGTCTCTCATGGTAACCAAGGCTGGAGAAAAGTGGCCTGACATTTCCACTTTAAAAGAAGCCAGCTTTTACTGTCTGAAAGCATCCCCACTGCCACCTCCCATCCCTGCTCTTCATAGCGATGTGGTGGCGGGGGGGGGGCGGGGGGGGGCGGGCAGAAAATACAGGAAGAAATAGATTTCGGGAGCATGTCATCCACAGATTAAGGTGTGTGTACACACTATTTTATAAAAGCAAAAATCATCTCTTTTTTTTAATAAAATGAATACGTCTTTGCTTTTGAAAGGCGTCTGTTAATACGGTTGTGTAGAGGGTACAGGTGTCGAGCCTCCACCAAAACGAACCATTTTGGCCTGTTACCGGATTTTTGTGTGTTTGGGTATGTTTCATTTTGTCTTCTTCCCGTCCTGTCTGTCTGTCTGTCTGTCTGTACTCAGACATACAACTTTAAGTGAAACTGAGTTATACATTTTGTGCTGCAACTGCTTGTGTGGTTCATCTGTCATGGACATCTATCTCCCCATGCCAGTTCAGCCGTCTGTCGCTGCCTAACGAACCACCTGAAGATGCAGTGGCTGGAACCAGCAGGGCTCACCAGGGACACCCACCCCGACGCCCTGGGCATCAGCAGGGGTGGCTCCAAGTCAGCGGGTGGAATCCTGCGAGAACTTGTTCGCTCTTGTATCTGGCAGTTGATCCCGGCTCTTGGCTGGGCCTGTCCATTGGAGTATCTCCACGTGGGCTCTCCATGGGGCCTGGGTATCTGCTGGGAGACAATTGTCCGTGAATATTGCATATTTTTGCATGCCCCAGGTCCTCTGATCAAGGCAATGGCTGCCAGTTTAAGAATGTTTTCATAAGGAGACATTCCAGCATATTAAAGCTTAGAGATGGCTCCCTCCCTGAGGGTGGTCCAGGGTAGTGAATGTAATGATAGAAACCTGCCCTTCTGCTCCCCAGAACATTTGTTTACATTCCAGAGCAAAGATAAGGGTTCTCTCTCTCCCTCTTCCTCCCTAGCAGCCCTTTATAATACCACAATTTCCTGATTTGGGGGGTCCTCTCCTGTAATGCACCCCACTGCCTGTGCAGGTGCCATCTTGTAGCCTTGCCGGGACTGGGGCGTGGGAAACTCACGCGCGATGTTCTGGCCGCTGCTTTTGCTGTAATAAGCCGTCTTCGTCTTGGACCCCGAGGCCTCGTTTCCTGTCTGTCTGTCCATGTGTATTGTGTATCAGATAAGTCTCCTCATATTATATATGCCTGGATATGTATATACGTGTGTACACACATCTGTGCTGTGGCAGCCTAAACCATTTCCTTGCACGTGGGTAGAACCTCAGACGTCCGACCGTTTCTGTCTCCTCACCCAGTGGGAGCTGTGTCGCGAAGGCGGGTGTCCCCTCACCTGGTGGGAGCTGTGTCCGGAAGGCGGGTGTCCCCTCACCCGGTGGGAGCTGTGTCCGGAAGGCGGGTGTCCCCTCACCTGGTGGGAGCTGTGTCCGGAAGGCGGGTGTCCCCTCACCCAGTGGGAGCTGTGTCCGGAAGGCGGGTGTCCCCTCACCCAGTGGGAGCTGTGTCCGGAAGGCGGGTGTCCCCTCACCCGGTGGGAGCTGTGTCCGGAAGGCGGGTGTCCCCTCACCCAGTGGGAGCTGTGTCCCGAAGGCGGGTGTCTCCAGGCAGAGACGGAACCAGGCGATGGCCCTATCGCAGCCTCTCAGATCACAGCCTTGGGAGCCGCGCTGTGTCTGCTTGGATTCCAGCGGCTGATCACTCACAAAGACCTGCCGAGGTTCAAGGGCAGAGGAAGGAGCGCCGGCTCTGATGGGAATGACGAGGTTCGGGACGAGAACCTGGGACCAGAAAGGTTCCTAGGCCGTTCCTGTAAAGCTCAGCCGCCACACATCGCAGCACACCTGAGGGCGTCTCGTCCGGGTGACCTTGTGCACAGTCGCATCCCCGCTGGTGGGCGTTCGAATGTCCTCTTCTCTTTTTCTTCGCTTGGAATTCCTCAGGCAGCAACGTCTAAGGCAGAGGCTGCTGTGCCCTGACCTCCAGGTTTCTGTAATCCTAGTGGGTAAATGAGGGGGCACGTGAGGGCCCAAACGAGGATGATGGACTGACGGACCCCTGTGTTCCAGAGCTGACAGAAACCTGCTCTCGGGACGGGGAGGGACGGGAGTGATTGACTTGCTGACCCGCATCTCCCCTTGGGGGTCTCCCCATGGGTCTCTTACTCCCCTGTGAGCCCTGTGCCTGCGTGGGTGGTGCCGCTTGGGCATCAGACCTAAGAAGTCTGAAGTGACTGACAAGAGGTATTGAATAATGTGTGAGTATGTACAAGTGCGTGCGTGCGTGTGTGTTTACTGTCTTGAATTTTGGTGTAAAGGTCATCGATTTACACAAATCTGTGCACATCTACCCAATTATATCCATGATGTAAGTTTTAGAATTGAAATCTCAAGATCCCTGAATATATACACGCAAGTTTGTATTGTCTGTTTGACCAATACAGGGTCCGGCACAAATAACACCCCCTTTTTTGTGAGCTGGTGATCTGCACCCAAATCACAGGCATGTCCCTCTGCAAGCTAATGGTATCATAGCATTAAGGTAACCACTTTAAAGGGGCGTCATTGCGCCGAGCCCTGTGTTACTAATTTTCCTCTGGGAAATAGGCAGAAAAAAAAAGTTAGTTTTGTTTTTGTCGTTTCTGGTTGGACATCTGTCCACATGCTTATTGATCATCTTCATTTTTTCTTTAGTGAATTGTTTTCATATCGTTTTCGGCTTCTCTCATGGAGGATGTTCCCTCATTAATGTTTTAGCTTGCTGTGTAGGTTCTGAGTAAGTATTTTTCTACGTTTGCAGGTATGTTTCCCAGTCTTCATGTATCTTTTAATTTTGTTTCTCATCTCTTATTAAAGAAAGGGTAGAAATCTATCAGTGTTTTCATTGGCAGTTTCTCACTTTTTAGCATTCAGAATTTTTATTTTATTTTCTATTTGTTATAGCTGGCATATATTATTTTCCTGAATTTATTTCCCAATTAGCCATTATACTATCTGATTCTAGTAATTTTCCCATTCATTCTCTTTGAAATTCTAGGTAAATAATTATATCATCTGTAAATATCATTATTTTCTACTCATGTGTGTATGTTGAATTTTTCTCCAAAGTATTTTTCTAAATGCTACATTATGAACACTAAGACCACTAAACATATGAATTTAAATTACTGAATGATATTTTACCTATGTAGCCTAATCTAATTTTGGACTCTCAGGTTGTATTTTTTTAACATTTGTAAATAATGCTATAATCTTCTTTATAAATGGATCTCCATTTCTGATCATTGCCTTAGAACTAGATTTCTAGAGGTGGGAATAATAGGTTAAAAATAGGTTCAGTCTTAAGCCTCTTCATGCATGTCTTTATATTGTCCAGTTGCTTCCCAAAATATATTTATTGCTACGTAATCTCAATGGCGATGCACAGGCACATGCATCCCACTGGTACATTATTAGCTCTGAATTCTATCACTAATTTTTTTATTAATTTGAGAAGTGATAAATATCACTTTTAATTTACATTTTGCTTTGATTACTAATACAGTAGAACATTTTCTCATACGTTCATTAGCGATTTGTGTTCCATCTATGATTTTTTATTTCATAAACTCAGTTCATTTCTTAATTTGGATTTTTCATTTGATTAGATAATGAGAACAGCAATACTGTGTGTTTTTCCTATATTGTACTTTGTATTTTAATTTCATATACACATAAACCGTTTCTTTTAGTATGGTCAAATCTCTTGATTCCTTTACCTTTCTGAATTCTCTCATTTCTTGCAAGTTCTTCATTATGAGTTCAGATAGATAAAAATACTGAATGTTTTAGTTAATAAACTTTATTCTTTAGAGTAATTTTAGGTTTAAAACAAAACTGAGGAGAAACTACAGAGAGTGCTCACGTACTCTCTGTCCCCACATGCACAGAACCCCCAAAACCGACATCCTGACCACAGTGGCATGCCTGTTACAAATGATGAACCTCCATTGACACTTCATTGTCACCTGAAGCCCCTCTTTCACACCAGGGTTCACGCGTGGTTTTGACACACGTACAATGCCATGCAGCCGCCGCTGTGTTGCCATGCGGAATGGTCTCGCTGCTCTGAGCATCTTCTGTGCTCTGCCTGTCCATCTGTCCTCAGCCCTGGCATCCTAGTCACGTCACCATCCCATCGTCTTACCTTTCCCAGAATGTGGTGTGGATGGACTAGGACAGAGTACGGCCTTCTCAGAGGCACTTATTCCGTTTAGTGGTGTGTGTGGGGCATGCCTCCTCGCCTGGCCCTGCAATGACTTCACTTCTTCCCTTGCCTGCTGGTTTCTTCTTCACTGAGGGGCCCTTGGGAGCCTCACATCCCCTTAACCTCAGCTTTCAGCCCTTGTCATTAATTCTGGGTCAGGACTGACTCACTGGCCCATTGCAATGAAGTGTGAAGGTTTGGGACAGCAGCCGTGTCCGTCCTGGCCATCTCCGTGCCCTCCCTTCGGTTATGCCCTCACTGTCCTGGCCGGCTCGAGCTGCGCTGACATCATTCCATCCGCTGGGTGACTTACACGTAGGAGAGACTGGTGTCTCCCAGTGCCGAAGCTGAGGGTGCAGACACAGGGGGCCAGCAGGTGGGTGCTGGGGAGGACCCTCCTGTGGGCCGCCCACTGCTGAGTTCCTGTCGGGTTTTCTCGTCAGGACAGAACGGGTTAGCTCACTTGTCGCTAATGCCGGTCGCGAGGACCCCACCCTCGTGGCCCAGTTACCTCCCAAAGGCCCAACCTTCTCATGCCATCACATTGGGGGTTAGACCCCAACACGTGAACTTGGGGGGCACGTGAGCACTCACCCCTGAAAGCCTCCGTCCTCTGGACCACTGTAAAAGTGGAAGCATCCTCTCCCAGCCTGTCTTCCACGTGCGCCTGGAATGACCTTTCTGGAAAGCAGCGTCTCCTCTGGCTTGAGTGTACCCAGTCGTCTCCTCGCAGACCGCAGGGTCAAGGTCAGAGTGGTGGCACGCAGCCCCGTGCAGTGGTCGTGGGTGGGGCGTCACCAGCTTCCCCTCCCCCGGCTCTCGGCCCGGGCGCTGAGCTCCCCCGTCGTTCCAGGGCGCGCCCGCCCACGCCGCCGTGACGCTGGGGTCCCTACTGCCTGGGCCGCCCCCCACTTTGCTCCCCGCCACACGTCCCAGGTGACGGCTGCGCCTGCTCCCCCTCAGCGCTGTGCGTCCCGCTAAACGCGCGCTCACCCTGCTGAACCGCATTTGGTGGGCGAAGCGCTGCGCTTCCCGAACGCGAGCCCTCACGGGCCGAACTGATCTTGGCCCCCGGCCTCTGCAGGGCGACTGGCAGACGACCGATGTTGAAAAATGTGTCCCCACCGAACGTTAGATGACGACCCCAACCAGGTGCCCTGGGGATCCGGAGAAGTCCGGTTTGCCACACCGTTGGCTCAGCAATGACAGCGGGCTTTTAAAAATGCAAATCTAATCGTGTCACGTTTCTGTGGAAACCCAGGCTTCGCTGGGGTCCTGCCCACCCTTTTATTCTCCTGCAGCCCCTCCTTCGCCTCCAGATTGGTCACCTGCCCTCCCCTCCTGCCTCAGCCCCCCCGGCCCCCCTCTTGCCTGAGTGCATGGGGCCTTGGGGAGAGCAGCTCCCTCCTTCCGGAACAGTCTGCCCTTGGGCTTGCTCTCCTGATCTTCCCTCCAGCTTCAGTCCCCGGCCCCCTCCTCTGGCAGGGTCCCTCTCCAAGTCCCGTTTCCGCGCACCGGCCCACGCAGGGGGCTTTGGGCATTTCATGGTGCTTATTTCCATGTGTAATTTCCATTGACGCGTGTCACTTTTGTTTGATGTCTGTCCTGTTCAGGAGCCTTGACATGCCATTCCGGCAGGGACCGTGCGCAGTTTGCTCTAAGACGTCCCCTCATTATGATGGCTGACTTATTTGCCCAGTAAACGTGAAGGATGAGTGACAGGCCTTAGGGTTGTACTGATCGCAGATATTTTTCTTTCTTTCTACTCTCCCTGAATGTTGAACCGTAATGCCCTGTACTTACTAGTAATAACAGTAACTGTAATAGTCTGTTGACTCCGTGGCCCCCTCCATACCCATGCTCTTATCACCTTTGACTCGCAATAGTTTTATGCAAATTTCTAGCTCTCAAATGAACAGCGAATTGGAAAATTTGGTTTGCTTCTTTTTTCTTTGTGCCCAGGAAAGTTAAAACTAAGCTTGTCTTTGCTGGTCTGTTTTGGATTTCTGCAAAATTCTTTGGCAGGGGCAGTTATTAAAGCATCTTAAAATGTTCGCTGTAAGGTTAGGAGTAAGTGTAATGCTGCATGACGCTCATGCTCACCGTCTGCCTTGTCCTGCGGTTGCTGTGACCCCTCCCCAAGACCGACTTTTAGAATCCCCCACACAGCAGTACAGAGCAACCCAGTAATAACCAAGCATTTTATCTTAGTTGTTTTTATTTTATCTGATTCGATAGAGCTAATTTAGTTTTTCTAAGCTCTGCTTTTAAATCTAATTAAGACATCTTAAATGGCTCCGTTTCCATTTGGGTTGCCTGCTTTGCCCATAATTTTCAGGTTGCAAGACTTCTCTAATGAATTTCTTCCATTGCTTTTCTGCAATTAAGCTCCCCTTCCATTAAGCTCTGTCGGACGTAGTCATAAGGCTGCTAGCCGATCAGTCTCACTAAGGGAGCGTGGAGGAGCATTTCTCCCCTTTGTAGACCAGGTAATCTAGAGGAATGGCCTGTCTTTGTGTAGAGGCTCACATGTCCTTTCCTAGCACAGCAGATGGTGGGTATTTTGGAAACTGATTTTCTTTCCTGTCTTCCTCACTTCTTTTGTGTCTCTGACCGCTCAGAATCGTCCCTGCTCCCCCAAAGGTGAAAGGCAAACAAGCAGCCACATTCTAAGACAGAGCTGGGGGCACGAGGAAGGCTGCATTTGGTTGCCCTTTGGCTGTGGAGTAGGGCAGAAGCTGCCAGCCCCAGGCCTTCCTAGCTGAGCGTATTACTTCACTTTGCTTTGCAATCTGCCTCTCTTGTCCCGTGGCCCGTGGCCCGTGGCCCCGAACTCAAGCCTCTGTTTCAAAGGCGGCGCTCATGAAGGTGTGCCATCTGGTCTACCAGCCAGCCTTGTGTCCAGACAGCCTTGGAGTCACAGGGCAGAGAAGCTAATTATGTGCAGTGAGTGTTTCATGGTTTGCTATTCTAGCCCAGCAAACAAAAAAAAAATTACTGAAATGTTTTCTCCCTCTTCTCCCTGAACGTCAGATTTCAAAGTTTAATTGGGGAAACAAACATCCCCCAAATAGGGAGAAAATTAATGGGGAGGCGATCGAGCCCATTTTGGGTAAGGGATCCTGCATATGTTCTACATTGTAATCACTTTGGCTCTGAGATTGATAAGAATAACGTGTTTCTGCCCCATTTTATGGCCGACGGTTTCCATGCGAAGTGCTTTGGTGTGTGTCTGCACTGCTAATGCATCACCTGAGGCTTGGAGTGTCTGTTATGAATTCGAGATTTATTGACCTAGTAGTCTTTAACCGAGACGTATTTATGATTGTATCCTTTTGATACAAGGACAGAAGCCAATTTTTGAATTTTACATCTGTTCTTAGATAATTTGATAATGTGCTCTGTTTTCTACAGTTACTTCTGCAAATGCTTCCATAGCTTTTGTTTGCCCATCCAGATACAGTCTAACTTGTACTCAGTAGCTCTAGCCTAAGACTTAATTCTCCCCTAAAAGCCAATCCATAAAAGAAAACTTCCAGAAATAATATTTCCATGTTTGTTCACAATGTGTCTGCTGCAGTTATGTGACATTTGACTTGCAGTGCAGCGTGGATGACAAATCTATTATGATGAAAGGAAGCAGGAAGCTCTGATGCCAGTGTGGACACAGTCAGGGGGAGTGTTTGTCAGCCTTCTACTCCGACTAAATGATTCTAGGTGAGCCCCACTAGTTACCTAAAAATAAATACCTAGAGAGAAGTGGTCTTACTTTGTAATCTATTACTAATTTTCTTGCATAGATTTCACATTATTTTAAGGATAAAAGCTGTCGCCTTTTTAAAAATTTCATCTGTTATTTATATATTGACAAAATATAAATGTCAATTAAAATTTTTGAGGTACATGTTCTATTAAGAAGCATGTGCTATACACTTGTTAACCCACCTGACATACCAGTAGGGCTTTAAAATCTAAAGCTGACGATAAATGTGGAATGGCTACTTTTTACAGTTTATTGAATGGACCCTTGAATTAAAGAAATACTCTTAGATAGTGGTCTGTTTCCTTGAAAGCTTAGTGCCTTTTTACTATTAGAACACAAAAATTAACATTTAAGTTATAATTTAATATTTAAATTAGTGCCAAAATTGAGTTTATCCCCACCAAACTGCAAAAATGCGTAAATCCATTAACACGAGATAATACTTTTAAGTAGTCTATGAAAGATAGTGTTAGCATGTGGGCCAGCAAATATTTTATATATTATTTAGAAAATAAACAAGACCTTTTTCACAAAACAAGTGTGTCTATGAAATAATCATCTGGGGCAAGGGCACCTCATCTTCAGTTGCCCTTTCCAATATCTCACTGCATATTTATCATTACAGTAAGACAGACATTTTAAAATCTCATTAAATTGTTTCTAAATAGAATTTCATTCTGATATATGTGAGTTTAAATTGTGTTCAGCCAGCATGTAGATGGAAGCGACGGGAGATGCGACCCAGGAGGCTAAGTTGCTCTGCCTGATGAAGGAACTTTGAATTTGCCTCCGGTCAGCCGACCTGAAAGGGATTTTTGACCCTGGGCTGTGCATAATAGGAAAGCCCAGAGAAAACTTCAGCAGGGGCAGTAAAAGTGCGCCCCTACTGGTGGGGAGGGACAGCTGGGACGAGGGAGCACGATGCCACCAGCAAGGCTCACTTTCTAACTGTGGGCGCCGATGGACGTAGTGCCGGGGTCTGGTGTCGTAGTGCGGGGGTCTGGTGTTGTAGTGCGGGGGTCTGGTGTCGTAATGTGGGGGTCTGGTGTCATGCTGACGCCGATTCTTAACCCTGTGCTCTTCGTGCCTGTATGAGTTTCAGAAGCTGTAAGGTCAACTGTGCAAAAAATACGTTATCGAAAATGAAAATTTTTTTACTTGAGCCTCTATCTCACTGCAGGGCCAGAAATAACAGCCTAATTTCATTTGCTAATCAAGAGAGAAAAGCCATGGTTTCACCACATGTAGCCTTAGTCTAGATTTCCATCTATTACTAACAAGTCATCCCATGGAATGTTTTCCCTTTCTTATTCTCCCCGCTACATTAATGGGGTGGTACTCTCACCTCAACGATATCTAAACAGATCTTCACCAATAGTATCTGAGGAGCCACACTTATCCCCCATACCAGGCTGTAAACCACGTGAGACAAATCAGTTTCCAGGTCGTGTGTGTGTGTGTTGTAGAGTCACTCCTGCTTTTTGCATACATATGTCCGCTGGGGTCGGGACCCCGGAAGGAAGTAGATGGTGCACCTAATTGGGATAGTTGTGGCGCACTTAACAAGCAGCTATGACAAAGGTATGAGCAGGGATGAGGGGACATGACAAGTGTGGTGAAGCATGCTTGGGACAGAGACGGGGAGGGATTCCCAGGGCTGGGAGAGAGCTGCCACTGAGGTAGGAGCTGCAGGACAGCACGGCCACCCAGTGCTGTGGCCTTTGGAGGAGATCGGGACTCTCCAAGTGGAGCCCAGCACAATGGGCGCCGCGTGTCTGATGCCTCTGCACTGCTTCTCACAGGCCTGCAATTGGCTAAACCCAAGCAAAGCCAGAGGCCAGAGGCGCCCATTGATACACCCCACCAAAGGCAGCATCGAGGAGCCCCAAGGGGGATGGAGAAAGGGTTGATGGGTAGATGTTCAGTTCATGAGTGGAACAATGATGACGTCTTTACATGCTTCAACTTACTAAAATGTATTTGCGTAATTCTGGCTGATAATGTAAGGACCTAAGTGTTTAAAATTCATTGCCCTCTCTCACACTGTGAGTATGGGCATGCATATGCAAGGGCTGTTGGGAAAAAGCCCAGCCCTTGTCAATGAAACGAGAACAGTTCGGTGGTGGATGCTCTCAGGATGGCCCTCGGATGTGCGTGCCCACATTGATGGTACTTGGTTTTCGAAAGGAGAAAGCAGGAGTTTGGGGAGGCAGACGCAACGTACTCTTTCTTGTTAGGGCTGATCTTTTGTCATCAGAAATGTGATTTCCGGTAAATCTGTACCCAAGCTAATAGAGAATGACATTTGTATTTACTTAAATTGAAAATGAATGAGCTTTTTAGCACAACCTGGATTTGTGTAATAGACTTTCTTTTACGTGATTAGCTAAGTATTGTTTACAAGTCCTAATGAATATTAGTTTGTTCATTTGATATTTCTACTGATGCCTCTGTGCAGCTCATTCATATAAATAGCATAATTTTGCAAAAAAAATTAATGGAATTAATCACTTAAAGATATCCCAGGATCTGTCCTTCATTAAACAAAAGAATCCTGTTATTATGTAACTCATAATCTCCTAATTTATCTTTAAGTCGGATTTTCACATGTTAATGTGACTTAAATTAAGGGATGTAAGGGTCAAACAGTAGGTGTAGAATGGAGTGTTGAACTGAAGCAGACCTGACCTTTGTAGGAGGCAGTGATAGTGATGGTGTTGTTACATCAGTTATAGGGGTAAGGACATCTAATAGCTCTCAAGTGTTGAGTATGCATGGGACACAAAATCGCTAGTTTTTAAAACACTTGAGGCTACATTAAGATCAACAATTGAATGACAGTTAGAGATTTATCCTTGTGATAAATTTTCCTGAGTCAAATAAGGTAACTGTTCACTGTTTCTAATGGAAGGTAAGTGGATTCAATAAGTAAACCATTAGGACCTATAAAACCAAAGGTCCCAGAGAGGAGGGCACATGTCACAGGAAACACGAAGAACCATCCATCCCTCAGGGATGCGTCAAGAAAACATAACAAAGTATCTACTACTTATTTTCATAAAATATTAACTGAAAATATCGAAGGACAACAGAACACATATATATTGTTTACAAATAAATCTGCGTTCATTTGGAGTGTGTGCTCAAAGGTGTGTTTTAGGAATATATGGTTAGAGGCCCCCATGACTGCTGACTGAACCTGTTTGTTTAGGGGGCTGAGAACTAGTCTATGAAAAATTCTAGCTGCTGTTTCCACTTGAGACAGTAAATATGTATTTCAGGCCAAGGTTTTTCCTGGGAGGATGGCAGCATTTAACTATTCCAGGAATTGTTAAGCAAAAGCTAATTGGGGGCCCCTAGTGTAGGCCCGGAAGCGGAATGCTCTTGTACGGTCTGTTGGTTTGTCACCATGAGTTTTCCCCAAGCTAGAAACCGGAATTTCCAGGTGGAAACTGAAGGCAGTTGCCAGGTCTTCCAGGTGTTTCCATGTCCACACTGTGTTAGCGTCCCTGATGAGGAGGAAAGCACTTCTGGTCTTCACCCTCAACTCCACCTCAGTCACCTGAAAGCTTCATCGAACTAAAAACTGGCTCCTTCCCAGCACAGAGTTCGAGGTCCCTCTAGCCTGCATCACCCTGTCTCCTCCGGCGGCAACGAGGGCTGCGCACGCTCCCTGCCGAGTGCCGGGATGCGATGGCGTCGACGCATCGTTACCCCAATAAGGACATCTAACAGCTCGCAAGCTTGCGATTTCATGGGACATAAAACGACTAGTTCTTAAAACATTTAAGGCTACATTAAGGACCAAGTAAAACCCCGCAGACCTATATAAAAATATTAATAACTCCTTCTGTCCTCCAGTCCCATTCCTCTGAACCTCCAGTTAGTGGTGGCGTAGCACCCCTCCCCGCGCTCCCGTGAGCCTGGTTTGGCATTTTCCCAGCGCTCACCCTCTCTGTGCCCCCTCTTTCCTCTCTGCCCTGCTGCCTCCCTTCCTCTCTCCCTTTTCCACCCCTTTCCTACACTGGGATGATATCATGCATACACTCCGTATTGCCTCATTTTGTACCGGGCATCACCCACGCTGCCCTGATGGCCGTACCTATAGATCAAGGCCACCCTTTTTAACAGCGACAGGCTATTCCGTAACGTGGACGTACCCTCTTTCATTGATCCTTCCTCTATTGATGAGCATTCTGCTTTTCTCCAGGTTTGTGCCACTGCTAACAGTACTGCCACAAACAACCTTGTATGTGCATCTTTCTGTATGGTCCCGACAGAGGTATGAAAAGTATCCTCCCACCTGAGATTGCTGATTCAAAATGCGTCTTTCCCTTTAAACCATAAAATGTATATGCCCTGTCGCGTCACAGGTAGGTGGTGGGGCTGAGCCGGGCAGGTAGCAGTGAACAGGAGTTTTCCTACATCCCTGCACACCCTTACTAGTACTGATATTGCCAGTCTCTTCCATTTCTTTTAGTAAAGAAGTATAAATAGGATTCACTGGTGCTTTGTGTTTCATCTGACCACATCAGCTACCTGAAGCACAAGGTGACAGAGGTTTGGAAGGGGATTCTTTAATAAGTTATGGCATGAGAGAGTTTTGCCACATGTGTTCACGCATGTGCCTCTGGCCCTAGATTATAATAATACTTGTAGATTCAGGACCTCCCCTCACAGAAGTTCTGGGCAACAGCCAGCAGGACCCTAGGAATTAATGGAGTAGGTGGACAGAGCAATGAGATGGGTGCTGAGATTAACTCAACCTCATCATTTAACTGCTTCTCGAAGAATCCCATCCCCCCAGAGCAGATGTCTGCCAAGACCTCAGCTTCTCCCCACCGCAGTTCTTGCCGTACTGACTGAGAGCTGTGACCTCCGCGGGGTCTGCACCTCATTCATATGCGTCTCCGGTAGGCGCTGCGCCCTGTAAATGGGAGTGAACAGTGGGTGCCGCCTGGGTCTCCATGTAATTACAAGGTTCCTTTCAGCATAGCCACGCTGTACGAAGTCGGTGACCCATCAGGGTAGGTAGTAACCCCCTAATGTGACCTGAAGGAAGATTTGCTAAATGAGAACAACAAGAGAAAACAGGCAATGAGCATAATGACCAGGACTATGAAAAGGTTTCCTGTCTTCCATTATTTATCATTTATTGAATGCACTTCTATCTGGGCAAAAGTCGTGCATCTCATTTCCACCCACTTAAATTCACAAGGAAAGAACAAAAATTTAGGAAAAGTAAAAACAGCTACCGAGTTTAACACAAAACTGTCTTTAGGGAACAAAGGCCAGCATGTCAGTTCGGAGAAATAAGTTGCAATTCATAACCAAATAGCTTCGTTTTCCTGGCTTTGTTAGCCCGGGCCACTTTCTCCAATTGCTGGTTGTCCCTGTCCCCAGAGCAGTGTGGGCATTTGGGGGAGCAGGGTGACAAGACAGGGCCGCGTACTTCCTGGCAGCTCTGTCTGATCATCTGAGATTCGGGGGGGACATTTCGGTGCCTGTAAGAAGCTCTGCGCAGGCGTCTGTGGGCCTGACCTTCGGACTCAGGTAGGAGCACCTTTATTCCTTAGCAGGCAGTCACGCTGCCTCCTCCGCCGACGTGTTCTTCCACACCATCCCCTAAAACAAGCCCCTGGGCCAGATCAGTTTTGAGTTTTTTTTGCAACAAGGACTTGTTTGGTTTGGTTTGGTTGCTTTGTAGGCTGATCAGATGTCCTATTTTTAAAACAGGGCGTCTGGTTAGCCTATTTCTTTGGTGAAACAAATGCTTTTCCTGCTACGAGCATTAGGAGGGATTCCATTACCTGTTTTACATCCTTACTCCTTCTGGAGGTGCTCTTATGGTGATACTATCAGCCCAGATGGCACATGACACATCCACATGCAGAAAGCAATTTCCAGGTGAGTGCTTCCGCCAGAAGCCCACCCTGCAGATGGCTCTCAGTGCTTATCTCCGACCTGTTGTCGGGGCTGACTGGTTGCATCGTAGGTGTATGCCCTCTGGCAGGTCACAAAGGGCACCTGTGGCATGAAACCAGGCCCCACTTTGCGTTATGAAGTTAGGACCACTGAGAAGGTCACCACCGCTGACTGCGAACCATTGTTCCAGCACTTTCTGTTCAGGTTATATTAATCCCTACAGTTTCTCTTTGTAGCAGGAGGCATCCCCAACCCTCGCCAAGCTTCATACCCTGTGCTGTTACATGCTACAATTTCTCTTCTTCGACCTGGCTGGAAATCAGAGCTACATGTTTGATTAGGTTAAATACTAAACACAGAAGCTGCGAACACAAAAATTTAGGTTTTGTTCTGGGGTGGTACATGCTGAGGCAAGTGGAAGGAGAGCAAACTCGCTCTCTCGGAGGCTCATCGCCTCCTCTCCTAGTATCCGTCTCCCCTGCGATCAGCTGCTAGAACTTCCCTGCAGGACTGAATTGGGCTGATCTGTGCGGAAGAGGAGACTCTACCTTCTACCCTCTTAGGCTCTGTGGCGGGGCCTGTGAATGAAACTGACATAAGTCAGGCTAACAAGGGAAAAGCATCAAATGTTATGTAATCCCTTCATGGGCACATGGGGGTCTTCATAAGAAAAATGAGGACCCGCAGAAGCAGTCAGGACCGAGAGCTTATCTACTGTTTTAACAAAGAATGGTAAGTTTGTGGAAAAATGACAAGACCAAGGTGTTTGGGTCAGGGACAGTGAATTATGGGAATGTGACTGGTCAACGCATGGGGCAAGTCATGGGAGGGGAGGGTCATTTTAGTAGGTTCTCTGCCTCCAGTGACGAGAATGTTCTCTGGTTGGTACAAAGAGGGCGCATCCCTCACGGGAAATTGTACGTCCTGCTTTTAGGTCGACAGTGGGAGGTCAGAGGGACCCCCCTGACTGCCGTCTGCTCAGAGTGGCATATTTTGACATGGCACGTTCTGAACGTCTTTGTGTGGATGTGGCGGGTAAGTCGGACTTTGTCTAGAAGCCACTTCCTCCATGCCAGACGGCTGCGCTCAGATGGGACAAGGCTGCTCTGAACGGGGTGTGCGGCAGAGAGAACCGCCGGGTGTGTTTCTGTGCGAGGCCCCGTTTTAAAATTATAGTTCAGATTTATTTATTATTTATAAAGGAGATTTGAGAAAGCTCTAAAAATAAATTGCAGCAATAAAGTGAGAAAACTTGAAATAAACTCAGAATAATGAAATTGTAGGGAGAAAGAAGTAAGAAACTACTTCAACTGCGTTTATTAATGTAGTGCAGCTCTTTTAAACTTAATTCCGAGGTTATTGGCACTACAGCCAAACAGAAAACGTTCCAGTTCATCTAGTTGTCACCATTTCACTGCAAAACGCGTTCGGATTCGCCTCAGGGGTCCTTGGGGTCCCAGCGGGCGAGGAAATGCGGAGAGGCTCCGTGTGGCCCCGGGCCATGGCCCAGCTTCTGCGTGTCCATCCCAGGGAATTCAGACTCACACCCAGTGGAAGGCCTTTGCTGGCCAAAGAAACCCAGGGCTGTGGAGGGTGACAGACACCAGATAGCAACTCCAGAGCTAGAATTGAAACCCAGGAGCAGTTTGTCACATGGGTCTCTCTGTTGGGCCTTCTGTAAGATAAAGGACAATGGCTAATTGTAAGTTACTAGATTGCGGAAATGCAGAAGTGGCCACTGCTTCCAAAGGTCTTCCCAGTGTCGGAGGCGGGGGGTGCGGTGTTGTCGTTACGCGTCGGCGAATGTGCTGTGACGTCTGTGCAAATCAGACGTGTCCCAGGACGGTCTGAGGACGCCCTGGGCTGCAGGACACGGTGTGGGACACGGCTGCGGTGCCACTTTTCCCTGTTTTGGAGGGAGTAACGTCCACGAGGGAAGCAGTGCCATCCCAGGGCCACTGATTATACCCTGCGTCTGGTGGCGTCATCGCCAGGCGTTGTGTGTCACCTGCAGAGTTCCCCGAGGAAAAGAGGCGGGGAAGGAGGTGGAAGGAGCAGAGAGAGTGCTCTGAGCCTTCCTCCCACCTGCCGGGTTACCTCGTCGGCGTCTCAGGTCCAAATCACAGAGGTCCTCTCCACGTCGGGTATGGCCATGTCATTTAAATGGGCAGAATGAACAGAAGTCCCCCCATTTTCTTACGCGTCAATAATGTGGGGACTCCGTAATCCCTGTGACGAGTTCCAAGTTGCTTGGTGGTACTCATGACAAAACACACTTCTTCCCGCGACCACTGTCACACGTCTGCGACATGCCTGTCCGGGGCTGGCTGGCGGGCGGGCGGCCTGACGTTCTCGCTGAGTGCGGGGTTCCCACTCTGAGCCGCCCAGTGGCCACCAGACCGAGGAAAGCTGCCCGACGAGCCCCCAGCTGTCCCCTTTCTGTTCGTGACACAACTGTGGGAGGCCGGGAAAGGACCGCGCCAGCCACTAGGCCTGCCAGGGTGGCTTCCTCTGCGGGGAGCACGTCAGACTCCTGCTGGCAGGAAGCAGCCTGGGCGCCCGGATATGTCGGGGACCCCACCTGCCGGAGGACACATGAAGCTTCTGCGGGCCCTTTCGCTGGAGGGGCTCTGGCAGCCCAGGGCACCCTCCTTGAGGGCAGTGGCAGCTCTCCCGGCGTTTATTCAGTGGGATATTCAGTGGGACATTCAGTGGGACATTCGGTGGGACATTCGGTGGGACATTCGGTGGGACATTCAGTGGGACATTCAGTGGGATGCCGCGGGTCCTCCCGGACGCGTTTGCGCGGCTCCGCTTTCTGCGAGCACAGGCCCCCCCCGCCCCGGCCCTGCGGCCTGCGCCGGCTCCATGCGCGGTGTGTTTTCGGGGGCACCGGAAGCCCGTTGGGGGGCCCGAGTGTGTGAGCACCGTGTGGGGGCAGATGCTCACAGAGACTTCCCACGTGCCCCCGTGAGCCAGGCGGTCCCCCAGGAACTGCGGACAGGACCTGCAGGCAGCGTTAGGGCGAACGGTCAGCTGACCTGCCAATGGGGCGGGGGGCCCGGATTTTTCCACGGGGGGCGGTACAATCAGGGGTCAGGCCTGAGGGGTCAGGCCTGTGGGCCGTGGGAGCGGCGGGGAGGGAGAAGGGGGAGGGGGGGGGGGGGGGGGGGGGGGGGGGGGGGGGGGGGGGGGGGGGGGGGGGGGGGGGGGGGGGGGGGGGGGGGGGGGGGGGGGAGTGGGGAGGGAGGGACGGGAAGGACCCCCACGCCCTGCGGCGGGCTCCCCCCGGCGGCGGAAGCGGGTCCGGCGCCGCAGGACCTGGGTGGCCGCTGGGAGCGGGGAAGCAGCCCACGACCCGGGTGGCCTCCGCGGGCGGGCGCGGGGCAGGTGGCCTTCTTGGTTATAGACTGTTGGGTGCTGAGCCCACGAGTCGTGTGTGTCCTGGCAGGGCGGTCCTGCACACCCACACGTGCGGCAGGGTGCGGAGGGGATTCCAGGCCCTCCTTGGCTCCCGGGCTGGGTGTAGGCGGGCTCCCGGGGCAGACACCCCGCCGCCCCGTGTGCCGCCTCTGCGGGCCACGCCGCGCCGTCGCTGGAAGGGCCGTGCGACCCAGCTGCGCCGTGTCAGCATGAAACCCCGCCACTGTCTCTGCACGCGTGGAGAATGGCCCTGCCCCCTTGCCTAGGACACCACGAACTGTCCCCGAGCTCTGACACGAGGTAACCTGGGGTGTTGGGGACCGTCTGATGGATTCTCTGAACCGCTGGGGGAGGGACGCCGGGCACACGCCTGCTCTGCCCCAGCCTGTGCCCACGCGCCCTGGGATCCTCTGGGCGGGAGCAGGGGCCGATGGGGACACTGGCCCCATCACAATACCCTGTCCCCTTGGATGTCTCGCTGCTTCTGTATCGCTTCCTCAAACCGCTTTGTAGTTGTCTGTGTCAGCAACCGTGGAGGCCTCCCACAGAGCGACTCCTGCGAGTAAAACTACATTTCTTCTGCCCTGAACAACCTTCAGGATCCTTCAAAGATGAATTTAATTATACATGTTAAACAAGAAGAAAAGAAAAGAAAAACAAACCCACAATTTTGAGGATTTTAGTTCTAAAACCAAATTTATGATGTTCAAAATCGTGTCTGGATAAAAGGCATGTATAACATTAAAATATTAATCCGTGGAAGCCATTTAGTGATTTGAATTATTCACAGCTGCTTGTATTTTATTTTTTATAAGAATACGACTTTTGTCCGAGAGGTCGATCAAATGGAAAGGAATGTCCTTCGCTTTGAGAACCCTCTCGGTTGAGGTTATTTCAGTGTAGAAACCCCCACCCCCACCCCCACCCCTGGCACATTTTATGAGCTGTATTCATAAAGCATTTACATTTGGTTGAAGCACTTAACAGAAAAATTAGGTAAATTGAACGCTAATAGCTCAAGTGTAGTGCTAGGCGACTATTTCCAAGTCTAAAGTGCTCTGAGGCTGTAAGCTGCGGAGCCCCTCTCCCAGGGTTCTCATTGCCCCCGGAGAGCAGAGGAGATGGCGCTCTAGAAAACGCTGGTGTCCCTGGGCAGTGCTCGGTCCAGGTTTTCTAAGCTGATTTGTGAGTTTAGGTTTAGCCCCTCCCCGTTTTACGATATTAAGTCAAGGATCTTCTAGGTAGAGGATAATCCTTCTGAATTTCTGCTTCCTTATTTGTGCAAAGGTGGTAATACTTACCTTTGCCAAGCTCGTAGGGCCAGAGAGCTCAAGTGACATAGTACACAAGGACGTAAACTCTAAATAGCTACACGAACGTGAGAGGTTAGGGATGACCGTCCTTCAGCACTGTTATCAGCAATGGCTTCACAGACATAGGGTGCTACGAAGGTTCGGAAGGCACAGAACTTACAGTTGGTCAGAACCCAAGCCTCAGAAATGTCATTCCGACCGGGACTGTTTTTCCCGGTTCTAATCTTTGTTTGGTTCCAAACATTTAGAACTATTACGCCCACTAACCTTCCACTTGTCACTCTTGGCCCAATTCTTTGAAGCCTATCTGACTTGCTGAGATTTCCAGAACTTTTTAGGAGCCTGGTTGCTTTCCTCTGGGCAGTCTTGTTAGTGTTTTACATGGAATTGAACTTTATTTTGTGGAGTGGAGCAGACCTGCTCCCCCTTCATCTGGGATGTACATTGATTTCTATTAATATCACCTAAGGTCACACTTACTTGTCAGTCTCTCTGGTTATTCTGTGATGGAATGAATTAGCAATATGGGGGGTAAACAGGTTTTCTTGCCCCAATTCTTTGGACGTTAGGAAGGACCATGATTGATTACCAAATCTGAGAATACTTGACTTTTTGCAAGAAACAAATGCCGGAGTGGTCAGGCAGTTTGCCTAAGATCACACCGCAGGTGAAGAAAAGCCAGTTCTAATTCCAAATCCAACGTTCTTTCCTCTGGACAGTGACGAGCACACAGACACAGAAAGGAAGATGACTTAGGGCAGGAGGCAGCACACTGCGCCCTCTCTGCGCCCTGTGGGTCCTATGTGGCCCACTGCCCGTTCTGTACATAAAGTTTTATGAGAACACTGCCACGACCATTCACTTACATGCCGTCTGCGGCTGTTGCCGCACCGCAAGGGCCACGCCAATTAGTCGGTTCTGAGACCATCAGGCCTATAACATATAAAATATTTACCATCTGGTCCTTTACAAGAAAAATTCGTGCTGACCTCTGGTGTAGAGGAATGATGACTGTAACGTCTGGTAGGGGCATTTCGTGAACGGTCTCTTTAGTTTGCACATTTGTCCTAAATGTCGTTCAGAATAAGCTGTTTGGCCATTGTGCAGAATTGCCCGGCTCTGTCATGATTCCTTATGAGTTGGTGTTAACAAGTGGGAATATGCACGAGGGCCGACTGGAAAGTGTGCAGCCATGTAACAGGAACTAGAGGCCTGTGTGGCTGGATGTTTTTCCGGACGGCCCTGGTACTTGCAGAAGAAGAATCAGTACCTATTTTCAGAAAGCATTTCCCATTATATGGGGACTTGTTTTCTATACTCATCTTCATAATAAGATTTGAGGACAATGGAGATACTGGATTCAAAGCAGTGGAAACCTAGGCAGGGCTCATGGTAGCTGTATTCAGGTACATGAAGGGCTGTCCTCTGAGTGAATAAAAGGGCGCATTTGTCCTTCAGGTCTAACTAAAAAATGTACCCCACCCCACCACACCCCAACTTCTTTACTTGAGTAGAATTCTTCACTGTCCTGTGCTTTCAAAATCCTTTGTACAGAGCCTAGTCATAGCCTGTATCACACTGCAGTCCAGGTGGTTGTGCACTCATATGTCTCCCAGTCAATTGGGACACCCTGGAGAGTGAAGACAACAGCTCACTCAGTTTGGCATCCCCACCATGGGACACAGCCCCTGGCTCACGGTCAGAGCAATCTGAATGCTTGATAACGGAATGTGTCCTATAACCTCAGCGGGCGAAACAAGTACCAGTGAGACGTCTCAGTAAAAGGAGCTTTGTGACACACTGGCAGCCAACAGGAAGATGTCCTGAGAGTGCTGCTTCGTCCTCAGGGACCAGCCCCGGGGTTAGAATGCCGGGGTCTGCATTTGCGCCGCCCTGGGCACGGCTCCTTCCTGGGTCGGTCATGCGAGCAAAGCAGCGTATTGCCACAGACTGAATGCAGAAGCAGAGAGGAACATTCTGCTGTCGTCTATGAAGGCAGTCATTACAGTGATTTGTGAAGACTGTAAATAACAAACAAACAAACAGGCCATTCTTCCTAATTTCATTTGTTTGTTTTAGGTATAGTACTTAATCTGTGAACCTCAGTTGAAAGCTCAGATTATAGTTATGATAAGAATGTTATTTATATTAATGTATAACGGGGTTATCATTTTCATTTTAAATAAATGAACATTGTTTTATTTCTCCATTTCAATTTTTAGTAAGGTAACCATCCACAGATACAACTTACATGATAACAACTCTGGGTGCCCCTCCTTCTGCAGAGTAGGAAGGCGGTCCTGAGACGACGTGCGGCACCAGGCACGCTCTTACAGTTCTGGCGAGAGTACTGACTCCGGAAATACTTTGTCAGTATCCATCAAAACTCAAGTTCACATAGGTGTTGACTCAGCGATGTACTAGTGTTGGGTGTAATAGCAAAACGGGAAGCAGGGCCGAGCACCATGGCCGGTTATGGAAGTGCATCTGCACAGTGCAGCGGTATGATTTTCTGACACTAACAAGCCGGTGACCCTTGAACAGCATGGGTTTGGACGCCGAGCGTCCCCTCACTCGCAGATGTTGTTGGGTCACCGCTGGGGCGTGGGACCGGCGTGTGCGGAGGCCGCTTCCGTCCTGGTCGGGTTTGGGGCGATGGGGGCCCCCGAGGGTTGGCTCCGTTGTAATCAGACGTGTGTGTGCAAGTATGAAAACGCTTCCACAGTACTGAACATTATTTTAGTGAGACGCCACCATGTCAATAATGAGCAGGTCCCTGTTTAAGGAAACAGCGGCCCAAACACTGGGCCCCAGAGTTGTAGCGGGGAAAAGTGATTAGGGACTCAGGAAGGGCGGGAAGAGGCACCCTCCGTCCCGTTACACTTTTCTGCGTTGTTACTCCCCAGCACGGTCACTGTCGGTAAGTTAGCTCAGGTGATCGCACTTACAGCCTAGCGAGCGCAGCTGAGCGGAGGTGAGGCTGCCGACTGCCCTCAGTGCGCAGGCCCGAGCGGCTGCGCAGGCGCGCGGGGCGCGCTCCCGGAAGTGAGTGACTGACCGATCGCTGCACGGACGTACCAGGCGGGAGTGAGGCTTCTCGGTGTCTCTCACCTCCAGAGGTGGAGTCTGACGGCCCTCGATGCTGAGATTTATGGCAGGACAGCTTAGTGTCTCCCACCTGAAGGTTCTGGCTGAGCCGCCACCTTAACTATCTTCAGATTTTTCTTTTTTGTCCATTAGTTTTCATAGCATTCACGTCTCTCTTCCATTTTGTTCTCGAAGTGTGGACGGGCTGCTGGGACAAAGGCCGGTATTTACTTAGGTGGGCACGGTGCTGTAAGACAAGAATTTTGTCTACTTGTGTGACAATGGCCGGCTCCCAAGCTGGAACTGATTTGCTAGAACACACTTGTTCTTAGCATAAGCTTGCCTTGAGGGTAAGTGCAGCCTAAGCCACAAATGCCACAATTTTGCTGCTTAAAGAACATCCAAGATTTCACTGTGTTCTTTAAAAATCACTTAGTGATGAGTGCCAGTACTGCTTTTTGAAAAGTGGAAGTGTGATTGCACAAACATACACAGACGATATATGCACCTGTATTTTCATAAAACAGGGCTTAGGTCATTATGTGAAAAATGGATGGGCCTTTCTGGAAGAACAGAAATTAATAACTCATCCCAGGCATCTTACTGAAAAGAAAAAAAGCCAGTTAGGAAGATGTTGGGAGATAAAGCATTACAGTGTTATTCTTTATTTCTTTTTTGTTAATAAATTAGGATACAAAACTCCATAGAAATTACATTAAAAACTCAGGAACATTGTTCACATCTTTCCCCATCAGTCATGGTCAGGAAATTGACATTTCCATTTCAGCAATAGTTCATAACATTAGGATTTTGGGAGTGACTCAAACAATACGTGGGTGCATTCCTTCACTCACCTGACATTTGCTGAGTGCCAAGTACTGAGGGAGGCCTCAGTGTCGAGTAGCATGCACGTCTTGCATTCAAAGAATTCAGTGGCCAATGGAGCCACGTAAAGACAAATTGCTTAAGAAGGGACTACGGTAAAATGGGAAGAACGTGGGGTTTTGGAGATCAACAAATTTTCTGCCTAGGTTCCACCCCTTCTGAATTAGATAGCCTTCTGACCTGTCTGTGCTTCAGGAATGGGGACAGTATTTTCATTGCAGGTGTTCTGTTTGTTTGTTTGCTTTTATGGATTAAAGGAAACATACTCAAAGCACAAAGCCTACACCTAAATCTTACCAAGCAGAATATATTTATTACCCTTACTCTACAGTATAAAAAGAACTATGATATGGGCATGGGTATGGATAAGAAAGAAAGAGTGGTTAATTTGAAGATGGGGATAGATGACAAAGAAGTTCTTAGATGAGGAAGCATTTGGAGTAAGGAGGTGTTCGTAACAGACAGCAGAATTCCAGGCAGAGAGATTTTCATACAGGGAGGCATGAATTTATTCTGAAGTATGAGGAATTGCGAGTTGTTTGGTGAAGGTAATGAAAGAGTTGTTATGAAGAGGGTGAATTAATTGTGTTCAATCACAGAGGACCTTTTATATCCTGCAAAAGATTCAAGATCTTTTTGCAATAGCAGAGGCAATGAGATTAGAGCAGCATTTTGAAGCTAGAAACTCATGGAATTGAGTGACCAGCTGGGATTGATGGAGAGAAAGGGAGACACTTCCCGATTTCTGATTTAGGTAAGTGTTGGTGTGACTGACTAATCAGAAGGGATTTACAAGAGAAAATAGGTTTGGAAAAAAACGATAAACTATTTGATTCTGTTAAATCTGATTTGTCAAGACCTTAGGTAGATAGGAGAGAGGGCTTGGTGGGAGAAAAAATTTGAGAGTGTTCCACATGTAGTCAGCGTAGAAGTCGGTGACCTCAAGTTCTAACCTGGCTGACTTGTCCCTTGGCTTTGTGACACCGTGCTCCACATATGTTCCCTCGTTCTCTAAGGGACTGGAAACAGCTTAGCTTTGTAATTGGAAGTCTCATAAACGTCTGGATCTTAGCTCTAAATTTTCTCATAAATGAAATTCAAATGAAAAACAACTGCTCAATATCCTTCCCAGGGTTGTTTTAAAGACCACGTTTTCTGATAACTGAAATCCCTTTAAAATGTTGCGCATACAAGTGGAGAATGACAGCTACAGCAATTAAAGACAAATTGAATTCATGTCAGCAGAAATGGACCTATTAGTAACTTCAGTGACAAGTCCTCTGCTTATAGCTACATGGTAAAACGTGATCATTCATTGTGAAGCAGCATCGCGGTCAGGTGTGTGGGCTCTGGGCATTCTGTCTGGCTCTGTGTACCATCCACCAATGTCGTGGACTTCAGACAAGAATTTTAACCCCTTTTCTAAAGTAGAAATCATCAGAATACTTATCCACATTGGTCGTGAAGATTAAATGAGTGTGTATATTAAGAAATTCTAGAGGACAGTGGCTGACTCCTATGAAGGCCTCTGTGTATCATAGATATTTTTACTGTCATCATCAGAGGCAGTAGCAGCCATAATCCTGGTCATCAAAGGGCAGGAGTAGAGCAGTGGCGGAGGGGGAGGGGGCACTGGAGACAATCATATCAGTTATCCAGGTGAGGAAAAGGAAGCCCAGCATCATTAAGATGTTCAAGCGTGTACAAGGCTGAGCTCTAGCAGTGACCAGCTCGCTACACTTGTCATCACCTTTCGCTAGAGTAAGACCCAGTGCCTTCGTGAGCAGGTTAAGCAAAAACATAATTTTGGTTGATCATTAGTATGCCTTGTACACAACAGAATTGGAAATCTGCTTTGTTAATGAATTTGCCAGTGGTCTGGAGTTCCTAATGTATGTGTATTATTAATTCAAGTTCAGCATGAACTATTATGGGTACATACTAGATAACGTGCAAACTATTATACATATATGCTCGAATAACATTTAATCGTTACTCAGGAATAGTTTGCAGGCTGCCCAATATTCAATGGGAAACAAAACACCATGATACCTTAAGATACTTCCTTGATTTAACTTGGATTTTATAACATACTCTGATATATTAGAGAAATAAAACTCATACTTTCTGGCCTTGTATGTTTACCAACTTAAAATATTAGGCCTCAGGCGAAAGTTATCGAACATTTGCACATGTGTACACAAGACACTGATAGCATCACAAAATATTATTAAATGACACCCGAGTTTCATTTAAAATATTTTCACCTGCAGAAAACAGAGCATTTCATAAACATTGCTGCCATTACTCAAAGACTTGATTAAATAGATGGATGTTGTATTATGCCCTAAAGATGAGTAGATTTGGATTCTTATTGGATTTGTGTAGTCTACTTCAGCAGTTAGGTAGAAGTGATAAAAATGAGCAGATCTTTATCATCTGCGTTTAAGAGGTGCCAAATAAAACATTTGTGAGCATTACCAGAAACAGTAGATGAGTTATGAGACCGTAAGTTTGAAAAAACTGAGATAAAGATAGCAAATTAAACAAAACAAAATGAACACTAAGTTAAATATTAGTTAAATGGTATAGAGAAATTAGAGAAACAATGGAATTGATCTAAATAACATGTTGATACAGTCTTAATTTAAGCACATCATGAAAATACATAGTTGCTTGGGAGATGTAATTTATAATATTTAATGGGGAGTTTCACTCTCTTCTTCCTTTTAATTTATGTCATCATTTTTCTCACTATGAGTTCCTTTAGCTCTAAAATTCACTTTTTTTTTTTTTTTGGTTGGTGGGACATTTTAGTAAAATCATTAGGGCTCAGCTTACTAAAATAATCCCCCAAAACTTCATCCTATGTAGGTGGAGAAATTTCAATGCGAACACCTAACAGCCTCACTGCTGTTGCCGCTGCTCTCGCTCCTCTGTCATCGAGGGGATTTGGGCTTGCACAAGTGGATGGATGCACAAGTGGATGAAAGCAGCCTTTCATCCGCGCGTTTATGGGTCCCGTTCCTGACCCCTGCGATGCTGGGATGAGGCCCCCACAGCACCGCCAACCTGTTCGTGAATGCGCCCGCGTCCGGGTCTGCGCACGCGTCCCTGTTTGTGCAGCGTCTGGGTCTGCGCATGCGTCCATGTATGTGCAGGCTTCTGGATATGCGCACGCGTCCGCCCATGCGCATGCTTCCGCCCGTCTGCCAACACACGTGCGTCACATTTTCACGTAGAGAAATGGCCGCTTCACACGAGAACCAAGTGGGCTTGAAGGCCTCTTGCAGCCCCAGCTCGGCCTCCCTTCCCCCCAGAATAACATCATCCTACACCACTTCCGGGAGGTAGAAAGAGTTCGCCCCGAGGCAATGGGCGTGCCCTGCGCTGCTCCTGGAAGGAACAGTGACTTCCTGCCTAATTTCCAGCGCAGGGTGCGATCCCGCCAGTCTGGTCCTGAGTGCTGTTTGTCGGTGTCTTCAGTGACCTACACCCAGAAGCACAAATAGTAGTTTATGTTCTGAATTAAGTATAGAGTACATTTTTCTGTCTAGGAAGTTAGTTTAGATGAAATTGTTTTATCTGAGAAAGTAGCACAGTTAAATGACTTGCCTTTGGGTGTAATTTTAAAGGGTTCTTTCTTTTTTATCTTAAACTCAGATAAAAAAAGTACTAAAAATGTACTTTAGTAGAGCCTTAATAAATATTCCATTAGCCTAGGGCATTATCTATATGGAAATGAAATAGTATTGAGTATTAACTTGAAATTTCTGATCTCTCTATGTAGAATTAAACTCCTTAGCTTCTTTATCTACTGTTAACTACAGTGATACTCGGACACCCTTCTCCCATTCCTCTTAGCTCCCTTCGATCAAAACATTTTAACTTGATGTTTTTAAATAACCCAAAATCTGCAATGAAGAATTATCATATAGAGTACAGACCCAGAGTAATGCTGCAAAAAATTCTTTTGCTTGCTAACATGACCCAATCATAAAGGGAAAATTGTTTGACCTCATTTTTTCCTCAAATGAAAGAGGACATTTCAGTTTAAAATGGGAATTAGTTACTGAATAAAGTACAAAACTAAGATGGTTTAGACAGTTAGAGAAACTCTTCAGGCACCGTTTTTACTCCATAGCCTTCGAGTTTTATGACAACTTTTTCATGGTGTACTTAATCCTGACAAAAGAGGATAGTGTTAAAATAAAGGGAAAAGCACTTCACTGCAGAGCGATTTCTCTTACTTGGTTGCCTGCTGCTTTGGGTCTTCTGGGGGATTTATTAAGCAAACAAGGTGGCACACAAAAAGGCAAAAACCATTTGAAAATGCCAGTTATGTGAGTATACCTATATTTTGATATATTAAAAACAGGCTTGACATTTGCTTGCCTTGCCTTTTTAAGAAAGGAGAAATGTGTAAGGAACTATAATAAATATCAAGAATTTTGGGTAAAAATGGAAGAAAAACAAAGTCAGCCTATAATCTCATTGTCTCTGAACGATGTCTTATTCTTTGTCACTTTGCAAAAAGATCTCATGGCTTATCTTCATGGAATGCGATGACAGGTCAACGGACATGAGTTCCCAGTGAGCGTTTTCTTTACTGTCTTAGGCTCTTTCTCCTTCCTCACTCTCTCCCTCTCATCACTCACAGACACACTGCACCACATGTTATGGGCACGTGTGCATGTGTGCCAGGCATGCACACAGAATAAAACAGATGTGGGCCCTGTCCCCTAAGGAACTTAGAATCTAGTAAACAAAACACTTTGAGCAAATTCTGACAGTTAAATCTTCAATGATTATGAGGAAGTAAAGGCTGAAGGATATCAATTTTTCAGTGATTACCCTGCAAACGATGCAGTGTGTGTACATAAAACTCATTTTTGTGGGTAGAAGAGTGAGTAAATACAGTTCCCGACCTAAAGGATTGACACGTGAAGACACATAGGCCCTGTGTGTCACCTCTGGGGGGTTTCTGTGCACTGGACAGTCAGATGGACACATGCAGCTTGGGTCTTGTAGCCAGCATCTTTGTCCTGTCGTAGCTCATGGTGATCCGACCGGTAATACCAGGATGTACGTTTTCTCTGTGTGACAGAACACAGTGCAGTGGGTAACTAAAGAAATAAAGATATCTCTGCTGCCCTGAAATGGGATGAAAGGGGTCAGTGTCATGCACTGTACCACTCTGTGTAGAAACTTTGTATCAGTACATTACATGTGTATCAGTACCTATGTATGCATTTATATGTGTGTGTGTGTGTGTGTGTGTGTGTGTGTGTGTATACACACACACACATTTCTTTTTAATTGGCAAATATGACAGGGAAATAAGTCTGGAAGGAAACATACCCAACTGGTATCAGTGATGGTCCCTGGAGAATGGAAATCGCGTCCCAAGCAGCAGCCAGATTCTAAGCTGGAATCTCGGTAAGTGGCTTAAGTCATCAGCTGGTGTCTGAGGTGTGCTCTGTGGCCAGAGGGTTAGAGTAGTATTTATTACTAGGTGGGCTCCCCTTAATGGTAGGAGGCTGTGTGAGAGCAAGGGTGGTGTTTCCCAAAGGAAAACCAGGGCGCTGACCCCAGCAGGGGTCACCTGCTGGCAGTTAGCACAGCAGCTGGTCGTGGTGACGCTTTCCCGATTTCTTGATTCGTTTATATGACAGGGGTGTCCAACCTTCTGGTTTCCCTGGGCCACACTGAAGAAGGAGAATTATCTTGGCCCAGACATAAAATACGCTCACACTAACGCCAGCCAATGAGCTAAAAAAAAAAAGGAAAAAAAAGGTCCATGCATAATTCTCATAATGTTTTAGAAAGTTTACGAATCTGTGTTGGGCCGCATTCAAAGCCATCCTGGACCGAACATGGCCTGCGGGCCGCAGGCTGGACACGCTTGGATTTACATCTGTGTACGACTTCAGTCATTGTAAAGTTACATGTGGGAAATCTTACAACAGGAACACAAAAAAATACACACATTTTCTGTTGCAGTTAAATTGTTATAGAAGTTGAACTAGTACTTAGGCCAGAAATCATCAATATAAATGAACAGTAAAGACAATGGAGCCTTGTTTGAACACCCCTCTTTGCCTGCAGACACTTTGAGGAATGAGCCCAGTATGCCGTTTGTAGCAAAGTGCCCCCCGTTATTTGTGAGGATATTACCCTTTCACTCTTTCTCACCAGACAAAAGCTTGTTTTAGGGTTTCCTGTGACGTCATTAGTTGCTGAGGTTATTCTAGAATGGGCAAAGTAAAACTTTTTGTTTATTAAACCTCATTGGTGCTTTTGGATTCCATGCAAAAATTAAACTATTTGCCATGTTGTAGGAGTAAAAAAAAAATGGCTAGAAAGTAATAATGTTGCTTCAAGGACTAGTAATGCAGCAGAGAAGTAGTAAACGTTACTTGTCTCGTTACCTGCCAAACACATTCAAAATATCTCAGCCTGTGGGGCCTGGTGTCATCACTCACGCCAGTCTCTGTCACTTGTGCCCCACCTCAGCCTCTCCCTCATCCCAGGAGGGTGTTCTGTGTGACAGCCCTGAGCGACCTGGAAGTCCTTTCGGCTTGACCCACCTGAACGCCCGGGAAAGCCAGCATTTCGGAACCAGTCGTGGCCCCCGTACCTGGGCTTGGAGGGAGGCGGGTTGTATCGTGACTTTGGAGGAAGCCACACAGTGGAGCCCCAGACGGTTTCCCAGCGCTGTGTCGCGAGCCGCGTGTCTCTGTCATGACTGACCCACTCTCCAGGTGACGGGGCGCGTTCTCTTCCAGCCTCGGGCCCTGCCGCTGGGAGGGGTCTGTGAGCCCACGGAGACGCTCCTCGGGGCTGAGGGACCGACCTGCAGCCGCGTCAGGCGGCAGCGTTCATGGGCCCCCCCCGTTCAGCGTGCTTTCGGGCTCCTGGGTCACAAAGACGTCCAGGTGGGGGCCCCGTGCCTCCCAGCGCGGTAAGATTTTGCGGGGGAAGAGACCCGAGTTCTTTGGAAACTCTCAGGTTTTACGCAGCCCTACGCTCGGTGTGTTAAAGCGCGGCGCTTCAGCCGAGGGATTCGCATGCAAAGCGCCTCGGGACTCAGCGGGCTGGAAGCGCTGCCAGCAGCCGCGCGTGAATGCCGTCCGGTGCCTTCGAGCTGGACACGCAGGAGCGAATTGGTCGCAGCCGTGGGCGCCTCTTAGCGGGCGAGGCACAGGGCGAGCAAGCGGGGAGGAGGCCGAACCAGGGCAGGAGCCAGGCGTTGTCAGCTGAGACCTGGGAACGAGGTGCGTGCCGGCATGGCATGGCAGGGAGCACCCCAGCTCCAGAGGGCGGGCGGGGAGCACCCCAGCTCCAGACAGTGGACTGGCTGGGGGCCAGAGGGCGGGCGAGGGGCCGGCGGGCGGGCGGGGACCGGCAGACCAGCAGTCCGACGCGGAGAGCCTGTGCCGGCCGCCTGCGCTGTGCTCCTTCCCCGACGTGGGGCCCTTGCTGGTCCCAGAGAGCGTGAGGACGTGGGACTCGAGTGTGGGCTGGGGGACAAGTGTGACTTGCATTTCCGTTATTCTGGGCTTGGTAGGGCCTCGAACGTGTTTTGGCCGAGTTGTTTGGCCGTTTACAGTTCCAGAACTATCCAGCCCATGACACACCGAGCGGCCCTAGGAGAGAAATGCGGTAATTTTTCACTTCAGGTTTTGAACATCTTTATTTTAACACTTGGTTTTCTAGGGGATTTGAGAGCACGAACAAAATACTCTGTTTACCTAATAGGTAACCTACTTCATGTAAAAAGTAAATGCCACCTTTTGGTTGAAACCTGCTCGTTCTTAATAAAGTAAATAACCTAGTCTTTGAAATAACTTCTTTATTTTTAAAAGTAATACAGGAGACTCTCCCTTAACTGGCTCCTATATTGGATAAATTGTAGTGTTATTTCTTCTGGGGTTTTTTGCCAGTTGCTTGAGAGTGCTGCTTGCTTGAGTTCCAGTTAACGGAGAGTCTACCGTCTATGTTTATTTTAGAAAATCTTGATAGCTTCTGATCAAAATGACAAGTTACGAAAAATTACCCATAAACACTAGCTGTAATCTTATTCTTAATTTTATCCATTATCAGAAACTAAAAGCAGTAGTGTTTAGGTGTCCTTCTTTCTAATTATTAATACATAGGAAATACTGTGTGTATGTTTATAGGGGGTGCGCAACAATGTCTACACATTTTCAGAGATGCTGTCTGTGCATTACATAAATACTGATGGGAACCACTGTGAGCACCTCTTGTGATTGCAGAAGTCAAATGTGACTCGTAGTCATCTTTTGTTATCAGTATATATTGAGTATTACAATTTAGTATGTTTTTTTTCCTTTCTTAAAATGTGTGTACCTTTTTTGGCACCATCTGTGTATGCATGGCAGTATTTTGTTACTGCTGCAACCTCAATGTCGAGGAGAGCGTCAAACACATACTCACTGTGCCCTGATTTGTTCTTAACATTATTGTCTTAGAGTTCCACTGGACTTAATGCACTATTATTACCTGCTAGACTATCAACAGGCCAAATCCATTCATCGATGACTTAGCTCTTTTTCTACCTACTAATCAATGTTCTGTTTAAATATTTTCTTTCTGGCAGGGTAGAATAAATGACGTGAAGTTGAAATGGTAACTGAGCTTCATTGTGCATTTTCGTTTACAAGAAAGACAGTGTGTGAGGTTGCTACTCCACAAGGAAAAATGAGAGTAAGCAGATGTGTCTGTTTTGCAAGCAACTCCTTTAGGGAAAGGTGAAGTCAGCTTACCCATCTCAGCAGATCTTTGGAGAAACTTAAACTTTGGATAATGTCGAGGATTATGAATCATGACATCCATAATTGAAGTTTCATAGAGATGTAATTCGTGTGTTGTTGCTTTGAAGAAAATCACACGGGCCCATATTTAGGTACAATTTCAAAATCATCCCATTCGGTTTTCCCATATCCGTTTTGCTCTGAACCTGGTAAGCACGCAGGGATCCCGAGTGCTTCTCTCTAATGGATGCAAGGAGCGTGTAAGCTAACTGTCAGCTGTTTGTTTATGATGTCTTCAGGCTTTTTCCCAGTCCCCGTTCGGTGAGACAGGGGAAGCAAACCATCTGCACAGCAGCTGCATGGGGACCGCCTTGGCTCTCTGCAAAGAGAAGCCAAATGCCCCCTGCACATGGTTCTGGACAGTTGCTTGGACCCTTCACCGTGTGTTTTATACAGTAGTCATGGAGCTGAGTCGATTAATAGCTTGGAACAGGCCATTAGCCTTTTAGTGACTCCTTCATTCATAAAGCGTTGTCTAAAATAAAGAAACTCTTGATCCCCTGCCCCTGTTGTAACTGCAGACTAAAGATGGGAAATATCGGGTGACAGCAAATGTCCTAAGATCATTAGCCCACAGTGGACGCTCTGGGTTAGACAGCCTCCTGCCACTTGGCCAAGTTCCTGGGCATGTGCTAGGATATTAGCACACACACCCAAAAAGATTATTCTCACAGAGTGTATTTAAATAGAGTTGTACAGTCCTTACCATGTCCTGAGATACAGATTTGTCTCTATCCAAATATATCCTAAGTAATTTACGAGTATATTTTAAGCAGACGTTGAGTAAAGAACATGTACTGAAATATAATTATTATAGTGAAAATTTGTTCCTTTGTAACTCACTGTCCAAACTTGAGCACTCTTTTGTGTGTTTTTTTAAAAGGTAAAAATAAAACCCTTTGAAAATACTTCAGCAACTTACTTGCAACTTTCTCTTACGTGAAATCCTCTAGGCCATGTGTAGTTCTAGAAGCCATTGTAATCATAGCACATGGATGTTAAGACGGCGTATTTTCAGGTGGGACAGAAGTTACACTGATTTCTTCTGACTTCTCTCTGGTCTGACAGAAGGTCTAGAATGAATCAGTGGTTTAGCTGGGGGTCAGTTTTGTGAGGATAACCAGACTGGCATGTGGAATGAAAATTTTGCTTTTTCCTAGATAGGATGATGCCTGAAAGCACCATATAAAATTGATAAGGAGGTATTAAAAGGATAAAATTTGAAAATCTCTACACATAGAGTTTTAATCATTTTTAAACATACGAGTCTATGTATATGTATTTATATGTGCTTTTAAATGATTTTCCCCAAATTCCTATTTTGGGAACATCAGTTGCTGTCATGGGACTCTTGAGTCATAGCTTGCAAATGAGCAGATACTTACTTGGCGGAGATCAGACTTTGTGTCCGGACGTCTGTGAGGAGGCAGGTGCCCCTACCAGAGGGAAGTCGTTAGGATGGGGTGGGGGTGTCTGTCCCCTGGTCTTGTTCAGGATGGAGAGAGCTTTTCCACTGCATTTCAGGAAATTCAGACGTGCCTTCAGATTTGTCTGTCCGTGGCCGACCATGGAAACGTCTTCCCGGGTGGAGAATGAGACAGCGGAGTCTGTGTTATTAGGGATGGGATGGAGCTAACTGTGTCGCCTTAAAAATGGGACGGACCTCCCTGAGGACACAGAGTCAGCTCCAGGAAGAGAGCTCCTTGGGAAGGGAAATGAGAGTGAGTGTCCACAAGGAGCCTCTGCTTAAAATTAGAACATGGTTTTGGCTTCAACACACACACACCAGCAAAATGTGGAAACTAAGAGCCAGAGCGGGCCTTATCAGCAGTGACCAGGACACAGCGCAGAGGCTGGGGACGGACTGCTTGGTGACTACGGAGCCTCTCATCCTAAGGAAATATTTAACTTTCTACAAATGGTTTTTTTTTTTGTTTGTTTGGTTGGTTTTTTTGGTTTTTGGTTTGTTTTGTTTTTTTATTTTGTAAGATACTCTTATACTTTCTGGCAAGATTAAAAAATGTTCTCAGCATTCCTGGAACATGCCAAAAAAATTTAGAAGGTGGTTTAAAAAAATCATTAGAATTAGACCATTCTTCTGCATTGCAGAATTAATCAGAAATTTGGCAGTCAGAGATCTGAGCACAGAAACATTTTATGAATTGCTGTTTTAGTGTGTCGTATCCTTTCAGTTGGATACGTTCGTTGAGGCCACCTGTTTTTGTCATCGTTGTTTTGTTAAACATCTTCACACTTAGCATAAAACGGACAGTTTGTCTTCGGAAACACACGGACAGTAAGGAAAGGGACGGGGCGTATTTTGGATCGACGGGTGCCACTTCTCTGGTCACAGCGTTCATGCGCTCTCGGGTCCGTACCACGTGTGCCTTCCAAGTCCCTGTTCTAGTTCAGCACATCCACCACGTTCATCTGTTCGTCGCGTCAAGCGGGTAGAAAACAGTATCTGCGTCACACGTACTGAAAAGCGGTGGTACAGTGAGGTCTAAAGGGCGTCCCCCGGAATGACGAACCAGCTCTCTTGAACTGCCCCTGACGTTTGAGAGGGATCTAGTTTAAATAGGAACTCTCCAATGGCACCATCTTAACGTGAATGTTTACACCCACATCCGGATGTTTCCGCCTAGTAGCACACAGATGATACGGAGGGAGCAGCTCCTATTTCGTTAATTCTAAGAGGGTTAGTGTGTCCATTCAAAGCAGCGTAGCTGAGAAGTTAGGTGTGGAGCTTTGGGAAAGGAGACTCTTCCTTAATTCCTCACTGATGGACTCACTCACCTTCCAAATACCCGGCTTACTAGTTGGCCTTAGACATCAGCTTGTACCCTCATCACCTGCAGGTGAGGTCATCAAGTTTCCCAGATTCGTTTCACTTAGTCTTGGGTGAGGCCATCTGACATGTTTAATGAGGCCTCAGTTGCTATGACCTTGCTGGTTCCGGGTCCACACTTGGAGAACCATTGCATGGCACTGTTGTTACATGAAACTGGGAACAGTAGGCCCCCAGATCCTCTTTCAAGGAGTGCTTTGTCCCAGCTCCTGGGACAACTACAGGTCCCCTTCAGGGACTGCCCTGCTGGCGGAGAGCTGCCCGATCCCAGCTGACACCTGTTCCTGGCATGGCCCACATGCAATGACAGCTTGTAGAAGGCTAAAGAGTTAGCACAGCTCCAGAACTCCCCGTCTGGTCAGCTGGGTCGCCCCGGGCCTCACACGTCCTCTCTCGTCGTGCCTAGGTCTGGGTCCCCACGGCACTCCCTGATAAACATCCTCACCGCCACGCTTGGTGTCAGCGTCTGCCATTCTAGAGACCTCCCTCTGCAGCGGTACTGATTCAGTCCCCAAGGGGACCCCTGGCCAGGTCACACTGAGTCCAGGCTCTGCATCTGACAGTCAAGGTTGTCAACGGGCTGTCCCTAAGCTCCCCAGCTGGTGCCTCACAGCTGCCCTCTAACCCCTCATCTCCTGTCTGTGTCACCCTCACCCTGCCCCGCAGCTCCCACTACGGATTCCAGACTCAGCGATTCTGTCCATTCTGTCCCCCCGCCCCCCCCAAAGTGCCTCTGCAGCGCTGTCCTTGTACCTGTCCCAATCCCATGTGTCCTTCAGACTCCGATTAAACTGACTATTTCCAGAAGCTTTCTTTATAAGACCTGAGGAGTCGACACAGCATTCTGGTTGTGCTAATGTCCATGCTTGTGTGCATTTCAGTAGCATCACATAGTATTGAAAAATGGCCACCTTCATCTCGTTTGTGTCTATCCTCCTTGACGCTGAATTCCCTGGGCATAAGGGCCACACCTTTGGTCATCCCTGAACAGGTAACCAGCCCAGATGTATGTACTGAACCGCCGCATGGGGAGGGCTGAGATCTATGCCTGTGTCCCCTTGTCACCTCCCTACCAGTCTTCTGTATTTATCTTCGCACTTTATTCTCCTTACAAGTTCCTCGGGGACAGGCTTTGTTTCTTGGCTTTATGTCCTCATGGTTCTTAGTGCTGTGCTTCGAAGAAAGCAGATGATCCATAAATATCCACTGAATAGAGAAACCTTGTATAGTTAGTTAGTGGTTTTTATGGCCCGTAACAAAGAACACGCTAATGATACATATTCTGAACAGGAGGCTGTATATCACGTCTTTCTTATGTGTTTCTCAGTATTTGAATGCTTACAGTATCCAAAAAAATACAACCTCCGTAATCTAAATATTTTACCATGTGGTTTTAAATAATATCACACAATAAGAAGATACTAATATGAAATAAATAACAGCATTTCTCCTAACCCTGTGGAAAAATATATCATTTAAAAATCTGGTGTTATACCTACCAAGCCACACACACAAATTGTCTTTGTATTTCAAAGACATTTTTGCTTTAATCATACCAAGTTAACCTCGAGTCTTCCTAAATTTCAGAAGGTGGTTTTGGTCATGGCAGCTTCTTCGGTTTAATTCTGGATCGTCACACCTTCTCTCCGTGCCAGGCCAGGCCAGCGGGTCCCACCTGAATTCGAAAATGAGCAAGATCGTCGACTTCAAGTTCGTTCCTCTTCGCTTTTCTCTGGTTCCCTCCTAACCCTGCCAAGACGGTGGGTTGTAAGGCTGCGGGAATGTGAGGGCTGTCAGGAAAAACGCAGGCATTGTCACTGTACACTGTCCTATTACACGGCTGGGTACTTCGGGACAGCCCTCTGCGCCCAGGGCTTCATGTCGTTGCTGGAGCCACGGCGGACGCTGGCTGGTCTCGGCTGCCACGTGCAGTGGGACGTCCCTGCAGAGCGGGAGGGTGGCCCTCCGCCTTCTGCCCCCTCCCCCCGCCCCGAGCCCTGCAGAGCGAAATGCCACTGGTCAGCAAGGCAGGGCACCAGCCCGGTCTCCGCCAGTCCGCAGCGCAGGCCGTGACAGTCCTGCTGTGCCAGCACGTGGCCGGATGTCCCCATTTCCACCCGCAGCGGGACCTCTACGGGTGTGACTCGCCACGGCCGGCCGCCGTGAGAGCGTGCGCGGATCAGGCGGGCCAGACGGCGGAGGGGCGTTGTTTTCCCACGCGGCGGTCCTCCTCCATCTCCAACCGGGCCGAGTGGCCGGGGGCATAAACGAACAGGGTGCCAGCTCCGTCCTTGCCCAGCTCGCGGATTCTGCTGACGCTCAGCGGCTGCACTGCCCCCTGTGGCCCTTCTCATTCGGAACCTGTCACCCAACGTCGGCGGCGGCAACGATGGGGCGTTAAGTCGGGCACCTGGCCGAGGTGGGGGCCTACGGGCCGCCGTCTGCACAGTCTGAGTAAAGGTCGTGCGGACAACGGCGGGCAAGGCTCAGTCTGCGCCAGGTACCGGGTTTAAACGACCCCAAAGGGGTGACCGCGCCAGCTCTGGAGCGGCCCACAGGCGTGGGCTCTGCGTCTGCGATGTGCCTGGCTTTTCTGGGCAGACGGGGAGCAGCCGTGGGCTGGTGTCGTCGTCACCCGGGCACAGCGGGGTGGTGAGCCGGAGGGTGTGCGGCCACCTGTGTGCCCCCCAACCAACCTCCTGCGTCTGATTACGGCGTTTCCGGTGCCCGCTCCACGTTTCCTGTCCGGGCGCCCCTGAGGAGGGGCGGCCCCCTGGTTAGGGCCCCAGCTGCTGACCCGCCACTGTTTTCAGGAAAATGTGCAGGGGCCCCCTTTCAACAGTGGCCATAACATTATAATGAAGTGTTTCTAAAAATCTTATCTCAGGGAAACCTTGTTAGGAGTAACAGTGGTTTACGTAAATTTACGTTTCATTCAAACAAGAGTAAAAACATGGTGGGCAGAAACCGTGGCTCGCCCTTTTGGTAACTTCTTGAGGGGTTGGCACATCGAGGGGACACCTGATGTATTTTTGTTGATTGGATGTTTTAGCTGCTTAACATGTATCTGCAGGAGTTCTGATTTTGTTCCTGTCTCCCTACTTGGTCGTGCACGAATTCCTTACAGATCGGGGACAACCCTAAAAATTAGCTTCCATAGAAAGAACACACCATTACATTAGGTAGGAGCGGGCTTGTTATCCGCTCTGTCACGCCATGTTTCTTGTCAGACTGCTTTATGTCTTGTTTCCTCAGACTTTTTGCCTGATACTTTGTTTCCAGATGATGTTTTCTGTTCCTTAAATGCTTTGAGGAACACACAGCCTCAGCGAACAAGAAACTTAGAAGCAATAAGAAAGCAGGGGTTAGAAGAAAAAGCAATCAATTCCTCTGTCAAGTGTGTGAATTCTTGGACAGACAGGACTTTGTACTAAAGAAGAATGATTAATAAATATTTTAAACATTATGCATTTAATATTTTAGCAAACCTTTAAGGTCAATTTTGTGTTAAAATAATTTATAGCACAACTTTGGGGAACACTTACGGAAATGAATTTCAGAACCCACCGTTGCTGTCGTGGGCTGATTTGCAGTGGGGTGAGACCTGGGCGCATCGCTGCTGAACCCGTGGTGTTAGGGCCTCACGGGTGAAACGAGGCAAAGCTCCAGCCTGCGGAATTGGTAATTGAGACAGAGCCGTCAGTACTGCCAGCGAGGCCCCCACCTCGGCCCGTGGTCCAGCGAGGCCCCCTCCTCGGCCTGTGGTTCTTGATTTTGCCTGCAGATGCTACCACTGGACATTTTCTGCCTTTAGTTCGGAGAAATAAAATGATTGGCGGTTAAAAAAACAAAAAAAGATAAGTTATCGTCTTTGATGTTTTATTCTAGAAATTATATGCTTTAGTTCCTTCAGTAAATGTGACTGTAGTACGGCTCCTCTTCAGGAAAGCATTTGGGCAGTTGTGCAGTGGGTAATTCAAAATGCGTGATAATTCCTGCCTTACAGGAAGTGCTTCCAAACACAAGTTCAAGGATGTAAACACAGAAGATAATTTTAACCTCTTTTTTTAAAACAAAAAACAAAAAAACCCCAGCCTTACTATCTAAATTGGTTTTGTAGTATCCTCACTATATTGGTCTGAAAAAATACATCCTGACCTGGATTTCAGAAATCAAGTTGTTCACTTATTTTCTATTGGGTTTTCTTTAAGGTTCCTTTTCACTTGGTTTTATGAAAGAGTCCCCCTTTTAAAAGCTGGTTTTAACACCCTCAAATCTAGGCCTTTATTTCCTGATTCCACGCACGAGGCCTACCTGTGCCGAGTGTCCAGTTAACCCACACTGGAGCCCACGAGGGCAGTCGGGGAGGTGTCCAGCCCCGTCGTGGGAGAACGAGAGGCCTTCAGGGCTGGGTGCTTTCCGGACGGGCCTCGTCGTCTCCGAGCAGACCTTTGCGAAGACCTCTCAGCCTTGAACTCGCTGCCATCCAGCTGCCGGCAGCATCCCAGGGAGGCCATGGCGTTGGAGACGGGCGGTCCGCATCACTTGCTCCGCTACGCTTTGTTCAGACTTTACGTTAAAAACCGTCATCAGAGAGCCACACGCTTAAATGCCAGTACGAATGCCTCATTTGAGTTCCGTTCCGCTTTCTTGCCGCACATTTCGTCTTTCTCAAGTCAGTGCCAGAAAGGACCGCAGGCAGAGCCTTTCCACCTCGGCCGCAACAGGCCGCTACGTCTCTGGCTGCTCGGTTACCCGGAGTTCCTCGTGTATCAGTTCCCAGTGTGCAAGTTTCTACCGGAGAACTTTCTGGACTAAACGCAGCTTTCTGGGAGTCTCAGGTGACGCCCTCTAAATCGATAATCTGAGTCAATCCGGTGTTGAAAGAAGAAAGCCCATCTTCTCACCTGTGGTCTCCGCGGGGCTTGTTCCCAGGTGCCTGGAAGGGTGGGTCGTGGCAGCGTGGTTCCCACCGGCCTGCAGACTCTGCCCGGTTCCTCCTTATCTAACGTCAAGGTTTCCTCCACCTTTGAAGTACGCTCAGTGGAACAACACGATGTAGCGTACAGTTGTAGTATTTGGGGGGATCTCTCCACCATGTTTAAATCTGTCGTAGGGTGAGAACATGGCTCAATGATAATTAATTAGAAAGCTTTGGCCAGAAAATCTCCCTCTAGAAGTTGGAAACACAGATTTCTGAACGCTGATGAGAGGGAAAGGCGGTCCAATAGGTGTATTTTCATTACAAGCTGGGTGATGGGACCGGCCCTGAGGTGGGAGCCAGGAGGTCGGAGTTCCGTTTCTGCCTTGACCTTGAGGTCTCAGTACCTTCTGTGCCATGGCTTCCAGGGGACCACTGAGTGAGTCCTAAGTCTGTCTCTTCCTCTCTGCCTGCAGGGTAGGCATTGCTTCGGAGGCTGTCCTTGGGGTTGAGAAAGGTGCCTTGTCCTCCTTACCTCAGAGCCTGGGGTCCAGTAGCTGCTTCCTGGAGACTGGTCGATTCCTATTGGGTCCTCAGATACACGTGACTGATCTTAGGGTGATTTCCCGGCTCAGTGCACAGGGCGTCGGCCTGGAGGCCAAAGGCAGGATGCAGACTTGAATCCCAGAGAGAGCGCATGGCCCGTGCTGTCTTCTCTTTTGGTCCCAGATGTCATGTGTCTCCATATTTCTGGTTCAGCAGATGTCTCTCTCTGGCTGAATGCTTGTGCTTGAGATGGTTGTCAGGGCTGGGAAGTAAAATTCAGTGTCAGCACAGTGTCTTGCCCTTAACCCTCCTGCTGCGACATTCGGGTATATCCAAACGGGTATTTCCATCCGCTGACTGCAGCGTTTGAGTTTACCGCGTGAGCTCAGAAAAAGTTTCTGTCTACTAGATGTACTTTTTCTATATTTCTGTGTTTTTCAAGAATTAATAGCAATAGGCAATTTTTATATTTTTAATGTAATCATTTATTTTTATAAAATGTACCACCTTAACTGTATTCACTTAAAAATATAAATATTCTAATTATTATAAAATTAGTATTCAGTGTGAAACTGCTTCAAGGACTTTTCTCCATTTATAAGATTTTTAAATATGTTTTCCTGTGACTTGCACTGTCAACAACAAAGATGTTTTGAATGCCATTATGTGTTACATTTTGTAATAAATTTTTTATGTCATTATTGCCATTAGATTCTAATTTATCTATATTTAAATCTACTTGATGCCACTTAGTATGTTTTTGAGTATTTTTTGCTAAAATTCAATATAATGGTAAATTTATTACCATGTAACAAAAATTTAAAATAAAAATAATGTCATTTATATACAAAACAGCTTGAAATGTTACTATTAAATGTATACAGTAGCCAAAATATCAACTTTTTATTTTTCTGGCTTTTTGACACATTTTGGGGAAAAAAAACACTTGGAGTCAATTAATTCAGTGAAAGGGTTAAGAGAGAATTTTATGATGACGCTCATCATGTTGATGGAAGAAGGTCCCACGTCCGTGTCCGGCCGCTCCTCAGTGTCTCAATGTACACCGCGATAGCGTGGGGGCTTTTACAAACGGTGTGCATGTTCCAGATTTGTAATCATCACCGAGGAGGACAACATGGCATCCTGTGACAGCCGAGGTCTGTTCTCGCTTTCTTCTGTGGTCAGGGCAAGGAGCCAGGCTAGGGCACCAACGGCGAACTCAGGAGCACCACGTCATCACAAAGCATATTTAGTCTGTGACCCCATCACAGAGCCGTCAGTGTTTGTCTTCAGCATGTCCTGGCCACTTTGCATTCCACCCTTTTCTCGTTCTCTCTTTCATAAGCACTGGTCGTCAGTCACCCCTGAGTCCCACGCGTCCCTTCTTCGATGTGTTCCTCCACATGTCTGCACGCTAGGCCAGGCCCTACTGCTAACCAACTGTGCAGCAACAAGTCATTGAAACCTTTTTTATTGTTAAATTTATTGGAGTGACATTGGTTAGTAAAAAACCCCTTAGTCTGCAAAGATATATGTACTCTGCTGTTCATCGCAGCACTGTTCAGGTGGCCAAGTCATGGAAACAACCAAAGCGTTCTCTGATGGATGACTGGATAAAGACGCCGTGGTACATGGACACAATGGAATATTACTCAGCTGTAAGAAAAGATGACATACGGGCATTTGTGACAATACGGATGGACCTTGAGACCATCATGCAAAGCGAAATAAGCCAGACAGAAAAAACCATGAACCATGTGACTTAACTCATTTAAACTTTTTTTTATCTCAGTCTCTCTTTTTCTCACTCTATCGAGCTCTATCTGTATTTTTTAATTAAGAGATTAGAATTATTATGAAGTTCTTTTTAACTCTTAATAGATGTGATTTTATAGGAGCTTCATCTTGTAAGCAAAACATTCTTATGCTTCCTGTGTGCCCTACTAAGGAAACCCAGAACGTACCTGGTCCCAAGGTGACGATGACAATGGTCATGTGCAGTAGTGGAGTCACCAGGATGCCGGGATATTCGTTTTGTGGTGGTGTGTTTTTCTTTTTTTTTTTTTTTAAGATTCATGTCATAGATATATTTTTAAAAAAGAAAAAATACCTGAGAATAGGACGTAAGTGCTGAGTGAGAACAATGGAAGATGTATGTGTTTTTAAAGGAATCTTTCACCAGCCCTGAAAATAAGACTAAGCCCAAGACTTCATCCTAATGACCGTCAGGATCAACCAAACAGCAGGGTCTGAATTAAAGTTGGAGGATTGGATTCGATACAGGTTTTCATCCCTATTCTAGTCCTGAATCAGACGTCAGGAAGGGAAGAAAGTGGCATGAAGTCAGCACTCGTAAGCCAAAGGCTTCCAATTTATTTTCATTTAATTCCAACAAAACCTCAGGAGATGGTATAAGTCATGTTTTGGGTTTAAAAAACCTGAATGGGTACCGGGGAGTCAGGTTATTCGCTGAACAGCATGAGCTGGAGACGGAGGGCGTAGGCTTCAGACCTCCCCGTCGCATCACGTGTGTGAGGAGTCCTGGTGAGGGCACATGTGTGGCGGTGGCCGGGGGAGCGCCAGCTCCACAGCTGAAGATGCAATCCAGCGTCCTTGTCCAGCCCCGGGGACTACGATGGAGGAACATTTGTTCTTCGCTCTTCCTGTTTCCATAGAGGAAGGGAATTTCTCCTCCTGTGAGGAACACACCCGCCCCTCGCCACCCGTCATTTGCTTTGTCCAGGGCAGGGCGAGTGGCTTATTTTCATAGCTGAGTGTGGCGGAAGGGAATGCTCGTGCCCAGATCATTCTGTTAGGTGCCTCTCTGCAAGGCGGACATCCTGCACGCTTCTGCTCGGCGAGCTGTTGGGCCCGGGTCCCCGTGCAAGAGCGGCTGACTGCTCCACCATTGCTATCAACTGCCCGATTCAAGGCTGTTGGAGGGAATCAGAGGGCTCACTGTGGTCACACCTCTAAGCCACATTCTTTCACCAGTTTTATCCGTAATTCTGAGATTTTAATCTTTTTCTTTATCTCTCCGTTGGTCCCAAACTAGGAAAAGAAAATTTTATTTTCTAGACACTGAAAATCTCAAAAATAGGCAGGACATAGTCCAGAGGATAGATGTGATGGATGGATGGATGGATGGATAAATAGAGATGATAGATGGATAGGTAGATAGATGATAGATAAATGTAATATATACATCATATGTACATGTACACATGTATGTGTATCAGAGTAATTATAATTAAAGATAGTACAGTAAGAGTTTTCATTTCTACTTCTGGAAGAAAGAGGAAGAAAACAATTAGTGTCAAACTATTTTAAGGAAACTGAATGGCCAATGTATTAGAGAGGCATTCACTCACGGAGGAGATGGGCAGCTCGGGCAGGCCTGCTTTTGCTGCTGGGTGGCACTCAGTCAGTGTGGCCCATTTGAATGGCTGCTCCCTCCAGAGCTGCACTTCTTATGGGGTTTCAGCATTTGACATTTCTTTGTAGCCCTGGTCAGCAGCTGTCTTACAAATGTGTGTGTGTGTGTGCACGCGCGCGCGCGCATGCATGTTGGGAGAAAGACGTGTGAGTACTTAATTCTTTAATTCTTTATATGAGTGGTTTCATGTTAGGGTTCTAGTGTGGCCCCCGCCCCGCCAGAGTATCTATAGATGTCCTGACCAGCAATGTCTCTGTGGGCAGAGCTCTGTCTGTGTCATTTTCTCTATGGCTTGCTGCCAGATACCATGTGTGTCCATCTTCGGGGCATCCACTGAGGCCATCTGTGCACACAGGTGTTGGGGGTGTCCTCCACGGCAGTGGCACACATGGGTGTGTGTCACTGTTGATCTCTTGGTGCATTTTCATTCAAGTTTAAGTATTCTATCCGGGCTCTCTGAGAAGTAATGAGTTCACCCATCTGTTTTTGGAACTTGGATTTATCTAAACCTTTGTACAACTGACTTGGAACTTGCTTTGAAACGTACTCGCCAACGCCGAATTCATCATCTGCAAATGGGACCCTAGTTTAAAGAAAAACTACTAAACTAGTACCACTGTTTAACCCTTTGCTCAGAGCCCAAATCCAGGGGTCATCCCTGATTGCTCTCATTGTCTTACACCTGAAGGATCTACTCTGTTGAGCTCTGCTTTAAATACATCCTCGTCTGAGCAGCTCGGGGAGCCCGCTGCCAGTCCCGCCCCGGTCCCACCACCATCGTCTCCAGTCCCAAGTGCTGCACATGCCCCTGAATCAGTCCGGCCAGCAGCCCCTCCCACTCTTCACACAGGCGATTTTCCACAGACATCCGGAATGAGAGAACTATAAAGTGCCGGTCAGACCCCATCACTGGCCTTCAGCTTCATCCCCCAGGTAGTTGCCGTGGCCTGCAGGGACCTGATGATCAGGCCTGTAGCTTCTGCAGCTACCTGTTCTGACTCGCGCTGCACTACTCGTTCTGTACTTGTCACACTGTGTCTTAAACAAGTGAGTTCCTTCCAACCTCAGGGCCTTTGCACTTGCTCTTTCCCCTGCTGGGAATGGCTTTTAACAATAAGCAGTGTTCATTGAGCTGCTCAGGTTGACTCAGTGGTGGGGAATCAGAATTTTCTGGAAGTGTCTTCATGTACATAGCTACCAGTTAATGCTAGCTTTTGGTTGTGACCTCAGCTGTGCCGTTAGCTAGAACACCTACCCGGGACCTCCCGAGGTCGCCCCTCTGTGTGGGCCAGTTGGGCTTTCACACAGCAGAGCAGCTACATTCCAAGAGTTGAGAGACCTGAGAGAGCCAAATGGAATTGCATGGAATTTTCATGATGTAGTCTTAGAAATCACATAGTCACTTCCTCCATCCTCTAGCGGACAGGGCAGACAAAGGGACACCAGGAGGAGAGGGAGAGGGGACAGACACGCTACCACTCACTGGAAGGCACGTCAGGTCCCATGACAGGCGGAGTGCGTGGCCTAGACCATACGGCGGCAGCCGTCTTCGGAATACAGTGCCAGCGCCCACGGGCAGGGCTGGGGGAGCGGCGGGCGGGCGCGGCAGTGTGGAATCAAGCACTAGATTAGGGGCATTGTATTTGCGGTAGCTCTGAGACAATCAGGTGGGGGTGACCAGTAAGCAGAACGTGGGGAGGACCTATGTTGTGGGGACACTTGGAAGCCATCCAGGTAAAGGCCTGGCCTGAGCGGTACAGACTGAATGTAGACCGAGATGGGTAGGCTGAGACCGAGGCCTGGACCCTGCAATATTCCCAGCCAGGAGGAACCAGCCAGAGAGACTGAGCTGGTCGGCCAGTGCTGCTGAGCGGGGCAGGGTGCTCGCCACCCAGAGGACGGAGCGTCTTAACAAGGACCCACTGTGTCCAATGCTGTCGGAGGGCGCACACTGAGGACGGACGGGTGACGGGGGAGGATGACTGAGGAGCGAGGTCCTTGAGTCGTGGACCTCAAAAGCAGCTCGGTGCGGGTCCAAGCACAAATGGGAGGGAAAGAAGACTGAGCGTAGACACTATTTGGGGGTCTTGGGCTGTAAAGAGAAATAGAGGGATGGGATGGTTGTTAGAGCTGCCAGGTCAAAAAAAATTAAATGTTTGTTTGTTTGTTTATTCGATGGCAATGAGGGGACTGAGAAATCAGGAGTAAAGCTGTAAGGGGGTTACTGCACAATTCTTAGGAAAGTGCCTGTCCAGCCTCCCGGTCACCCTACCTGCTAGTAACGTGCGCGCGATGACACGATGATGCGTCACCGGGCGTGCATCGAAGCGTTGTGAGTTAATGTCACAGAAGCACATTCAGATCCTCAGATGAAGACACTCTCACTTCACAGCATCATTATCACGGTAACTCTGACAAATGAAAACATCCACTCCACTCTCTCGGCTTGTAAATCACTTCTTATTGATTTGTCGTGTCCAATGACACCGTAGTTTCTTCTGCGCCTTTTTTTCTGCTTCAGAGTGAGGAAGCAATTTCACAGCAAGGAAGGAGCACCATTACGATGGGTATCGTGCTGTAGAGCCGAAGTTTTCTTTATTTGATGAGCACTCCGCAGCCAAGGAGCGCCTTACAGAGCCCTGCCCTTGGCATTGCGTTACGGTTTTGGCTTGCGCGTGGGGGGGAAATGCCTGATGAAAAGCGAGCCTGCGTGGTAGTTCCCAGCATGCCCCTTGGCAGTGCTCTCATCCCACTCGGAGGTGGGAGCAGGTGGTGTCATTTAGAATTAAATACATCACGTCTCCGCGGGCAGGAGCACAGCGTTCCGGGATGAAATATCCCCGCAATGAATCTAATTAATTGTTCCCCAATTTGGGGGAGCTGTATCTATGTTTGCATACCATAACGCAAGTGCAGGCAGGTGCCCTGCGTTGGGTTGTACTTAGTGTTAGGGTCCCCCGTGGGCCCTCAGAGGCCTTCGGTAGGGCAGCGCCGAGGGGCTAGTGTGTGAGTGACCATCCACCTTGTACTGTGGGCCCCCCAAAACACACGGTTTCATTTTCTCTGTTTTTCAGTGAAATGTCCCCACTTCAGCCCACCTTATATTTAGCATCTTGACTGTTTAAGAAGAGAGAACAGATCCTGTTTGAATTCTCCTGCATGACCAGCATTTAAATGTCTTCAAATGTCAGAGGGCAACTGAGAAATCTATCTGATGTTTTTTTTATCGAAAGATATATATTTAGATTCAAGTTACCATGTATTGTATTTTATATACAAGTAGTTACTAGAAAATAACCCTAGGAACATTAGACTAAGGTAAGTATTTTCTTTTCATGGGACTGTTTTCATCATGGAATATTTGGGCAAATATAAAAACTTATATTAGTTAAAGACATATTTGTAGTAAATATGCAAAAATATGACAATCATTCTAATAAGTACTTTTTTTTTTTAATTCACCATTTTTACCTGTAAAAGGACGTATGGTGTATCTCTTACATGCTAAGGCCTCGGCTGCCTTAGGGTAGCCTATCTCTTTCAAGGAACCCGAAGCATGTTTGAAGAACTAGATATAAACATGTGAAACAAAAAGAGAAATAACCAGTGTACAATCGACAAGTTGTGTGGCACAAACAAGCAGATCGGAGCAGAGAAGTTTGGTTGCGGCCTCATCCGTATTAAAGGTTTTCACTTACAACACGGTGCAGGGAGGCAGAGGGCATGGAGCAGACCAGACAGCCCGTAGTAGAGCAACCCGATGTGGTTTACAGTGACTTCGCATTGCTAGACATGCATTCCTGGGATGGGTGACCCACGGTGTCATTTTGAAAAGACGAACATAAGGGGGTGGCAGTCACTGGTTCCACTGCACTTCCCCGCCACACTGCGCGGCCTTAAAGAAGTCGCTTATGTTCTGACTGGGTGTCCAATAGTAACGGGGGAAGCTGCACGGAGAGTTTCATGCCTTCGGACCTGTATTGGCCTCCCAACTGACTGTACTCCTGACACTAAAAAAGGTCCCTGAATTCTTTTTTTTTTTAAGCATTTTTATCTTTGTTATTAAATTTATTGGATGACGTAGGTGGGTAAAATTCATAGGTTTCCCGTGTACAATTCCGTAACACGTCGTCTGTGTGTTGCATTGTGTGCTCACCACCCAGAGTCTGTTCTCCATCCGTCACTACTGGAGAGGGCGGGAACACCTGATTGTCAGGTGTTTTGGAACCATTTAAAAGCCCGGTCACACGGGTGCTAAGTCATCACCACCAGGAGCAGAAATAGTTAATAACAAGATGCACTACTGAAAACTAATTGAAGTCATGATGCGTGGAGGGTTACACTGATACACACTTTTGTAAGTTCATGAGCTTTGTTTCAAGGATATTTTGCTGGTTAAAACATAAGTTTTCATTTTTAATCTATTTTTACTAATAGCTTTTGGCAAAAAGAACTTCAGACATGATTGAGCATTCTGACTTCTTCCACTACCAGCTGTTGCTGTGACACCAACATGTCTGAATCTGATCTTCTAAAAAGAATGTATCATGGAATTAATGACAAATTATAATTGACTTTGTTTCTGATTAAATATAATGGGATGTTTCTAGCATGTTATTTAAATGGTACTACGGTTTTATGTAACTTGGAAATATAATTAGAATTTTAAACCTCCTATCAGTGCTTTCCAGTCGGGAAGGTGACAGGTGTGAACGCACACACTAAGTTTGAGGGGGGAAGTGTTCGCCTTCTGATCCTGCTTTTTATACCTGTGTGGCCTTAAGAGGGCAATTCTGTGCCGCTGACTTGAACATGGCAGGCAGTGAGAGCCGCCTCACAGGGTTCTTGTAAGAAGCCAGCAGGTGACATACATGTCACCATGTGAACAGCAAAGCAGCATTTAGTTATAAGAAAAAAGTGTCGACCTCTGCGAATTAAAGGATTACAGTAAAATTTCAGCTGGGCACTGTTCGCCTAGTTTCCCTTTGATAAATCCACAGTTAACTTTTTGGAGCTCTTGACTTTTCTTCATCTAAATCGGGAGGTGGCCAGGAGCAGCCCCAAAGCCAGCTCCAGGCTGCCTCCTAGCCCACAGTGAAGTCACACAGGAACACGGCCGTGGTCGTTCCTGATTTGTCCGTGGTTGCTTTCGTGCCTTGATGGCTGTGATGGCAGAGGTGAATCCTTATGACAGAGGCGGTATGGCCCTCAAAGCCTAAGCTGTTTACTACCTGGCTTTTGATGGACAACATTTACTGATTGCTGGTCTAAACCATCATTTTTAGCTGAATTGGGTTTAATGAAGCAGAGTGAAAGGTTAATTATCGGTTACTCTGAAAAAAACCCGAATTCAGTTATTTGAGATTACGTGGGACGAAGTGTTGTTCATCAAGGTCGGTGGCTATGCATGTAGTTTAGTTCGCAGTTTTTGCCTTGGTCACCCTCTTGGGACGTGCAAGGGACATGTGACCTATGACCTCTTCGAATAAGACCTGAAGCATAAAATGAAGTTAACTAGAAAAAAGGATGGGGACGAATACAGGCCAGGCAGAGAACGTTCTAAGGAGTTCTTAGTAGTGAAGAAGAGTGAAATGATATAACAAACTATGAGAAAGTGGGGGACAAAAGCAGAAGGATTGGGGGGCCTGGTGCCAGATAAGTCTCTATGGTAGTGCTGTCTGACAGAAACATAACTGGATCCACACGAATCAGTTAAGTTTCTATTAGCCTCATTAAAGAGTTACAGGACGTGAAATTAACTTCCGTGTTTTATCTAACCCAACATTCCCCAAATACTATTTCATCACTACTCAAGGTCATTGAGATGTTTTACTCTTTTTCGTACTGTCGTGAAAGCCCAGCGAATGTTAGAGTCACAGCATGTTTGTGTGACACGAGCCACATTGCAAGTGCATGGTGGCCACACGTGGTAAGTGGCCACTAGCGCACTGGTTCTCAGCCCTGGGGGGACAGGAGAGCGCCCGGGGGGACTGCCCAGCCCCACCCCAGATAATTCGTTCTGAGCCTCTGAGGCCACGTGGGGGCAGGCACCAAGGTTTGTGTTGATGTTATTTAAGCTTTCCAGGTGATTTCAGTGTCCAGCCAAGTAAGAGGACTGCCGTGTGGACTGGGGGGCCATGTTGAGGGCTTTTCCTTTTATCCTAGCGCATCGGTTCCCAAGCACTGATATGCATACCTCGGGGGTACGTGCTGGGCCTCAGGAGTACCTGAAAAATAATCAGTAATGGTGAAAAAACAAGCAAAGTAAAAAAATGCGAAACGTTGGTTATAGAACAATCGATGTTAAGTTTGAATCACCGTTAATGAGATCGCATTAGCGAATGATGATGGGTGACGGTATGGCTATGAACCCTCCCCCCAAACCGCTCTTCTACCAATCGTTATGCAGTTTCAGAACAATCCATTTGCTATGTTTCTAGAACTTTCCCAAATATATAAATACATCCGTAGCGAGACTGTTTGATCAGTTGAGTTATTCACTGCATAAAAGTGCATTGTCTTTAATCGTGATTCTTTTCAAGTAGTTTTTTAATTTAATGATTAAATACTTGATCATCATTATCAATATTTAACTGTTACGAATATTGTAAAATTAAATCTGTGGTTTGTACTTTTAGTGCAATAATTTTTCCTTCCTAACTTATCACTTCATTTCCACTATTTTACATGAAAATAGGCACTGAACAATTAGTGTCAGTCTTTAAAACCAGCTGTTTTAAAAACAAGGGGTACAATTTATAGAAATGGGTTTAAAAGGGGTGCACAAGTAGAAAAAGGTTGGGAACCACTCTTGTGGAACATTAACACATTTAAAGAGTTTGAAGCAGGGATGTGGCATGATCGGAGTTAGTTTTGAAATATCATTCCAGTGACATTGCAGAGAACAGATGAGAGGGACATCCAGCAGACAGAAATGCTGCCTGACCCTGTGGGTGGTTCTGGCCGGCAGCCCAGTTCAGAGGCGATGGCTCTGTGGTGGCTGGAGATGCAGTCGGGCCTTCAGGGATGAAAGGTGTTGATTACAGATTGAAGGTGGAGCAGGAGGGGAGAGGTCCTGTTCGGTGGGACGAAGGTGCTGCAAGAAGATGCAGAAGGTACATGATCTTTAAAAGGCAAACGTGAGAGATTTTACATTTCGTGAGTCTTGAACCCGCATATCCAGATACCGTCCGTGTTTTACCGTGTATCGTGCGCACCCGTGTGGGCCGCGCTCCTGCGTGGGCCGCGCTCCTGTGTGGGCCGCGCTCCCGTGTGGGCCGCGCTCCCGTGTGCGACGCGCTCCCGTGTATCGTGCGCTCCCGTGTGGGCCTCACTCCCGTGTGGGCCGCGCTCCCGTGTGGGCCGCGCTCCCATGTGGGCTGTGCTCCCGTGTGCGATGTGCTCCTGTGTGGGCTGCGCTCCCGTGTGGGCCGCGCTCCCGTGTGGGCTGTGCTCCCGTGTGCGACGCGCTCCCGTGTGGGCCGCGCTCCCGTGTGGGCCGCGCTCCCATGTGGGCTGTGCTCCCATGTGCGACGCGCTCCCGTGTGTAATGTGCACCCACATGTTTGGCCCAAACTTTCAGGGAAAAATAACCTTTTGTTTTAATTTTTTAATACAAATTTTTATTTGTTTATATTTAGTGAATTGTTTTTTGTCTTAGGAAGGAATGTTTGCATTTATTTTTTAACGTTATTTTGCATATAGATATTGTTACTGATTTCTAGAGTTACACTTTTAACTCATAGGCAAAAATAAAGGAATTAAAAACATTTATAGAGATAATGTAATTGGTACAACCCATGTATAATCCACATCCTTATTTTTTCCTCACAAGTTTGGGCAAAAATGTGTGAATTATATATGGCAAGATACGGTAATTAAAACTGTAAAATAAGGTCTTTCATTGCTGAAGAAGCCCATAGATTTTGCTGTCAGGTATTTATTTATTCCTCACTGTCACACTGGAGGGGCTTATGAATTGTCCCCTGAAGAGGGAAGTTCTTGTTTTATTCAGGTGACCTACGGTGAATCATCCGAGGGGAATCGCGGAGGGATTCTTCCATTACTCGCCTCACAACTCACTTAGGTCCTTGTCAGGGAGATATTTACTTGTCCCCAACTTCTAGCGTGTGGCGGTTTTCTCTGTTCTCTGTGTCCCCCGATTGACTGAGATGAAGCTAATGAGACCCAAGGTGGCTAACAAGGGCACTTGTCACCGTGCACTCCTCTGAATGTCCCTGTTCCTACTCCATCCCTGGGGTGCTCGGGGCCCCCATCGAGGCCTCTGTCCTCTGGGGAAAAGGCACCATGATCCCTTGTTTATTCCTCTGCCAGGGCTCGAACCTGCACACCGAAATGCTGTTATCCTCTTCGCCGGGGCTTCTGGGCGTGGCCGTGTTTTCAGGGTCTTTTCTGTTCTTTCTCTATCCGTGTTCTTGGAACCTTTTTATTCCCCTAGTGCAAGCAGGCCATCACACCCACACTCCTGGGAACATAATAGCACCTGCTCATCTTTTCCATCCAAGCCAGTGACGGCTTTGTAACTCCGTGAGGGTTTTACCCAGTCCCCGTTGGCCCTGAGAACCCTTGCTGGTGGCTGCAGCGTTCACCCCGCGATAACCTGCCGATGACAGACCTAACCTCACCCCGCAAATCATTGGAGACCCATCAGATACACCTCTGTTACCGTCAGATTAGAGACAAGCTCTGTTCAGAAATAACTCCAAGAACAGTTTTTACATTTTATTTTCACATTGAAAACCAGATGTGCTTCAGCCTCAAAGAGGGTCTTCCCAGAGCAGCGAGCCGCCCTTTCTTTTTTCCTAAACTAGACAAAGGTTAATGCAACTCGGAACTGAGACTTTCTGGAGGGTCTTATTTCTAAAACAAGTTCATGTGGGTGACAGACGTCTGAGTGCCTAGCACGAAGGAAGTAACTATTGTTAGCTTCAGTTTGGGTCTATCTATATGGATGTAAACAGAATTTATATATTTATTTTTATCGAAGGGACTGAGTACATGCAAATAAACATATCTTAAAGGGCTACTGTGTCAGATTGCCTTAAGAACCATCAAAACAGTGTAAAAAAAGGAAGGTTTCCGAAGGACGTGTGGAGCTCTGCAGGTGCCTTTGCATCTGTCCCCCTGCCCCACCCAGGGCGCATGAACACATTTGCACGAACCACGTGCAGTCCGCCGAGGAAGCTGTCACGTCGGCCACACGAGCGTACAGCCTCCCGGTTCGGTCAGAGTCACGTGGCGGGTTAGACTCCCATCCGTCTGATACTTTCTCCCCTACTGTTACTCCTCATGGGAAGTATTCATAGTCACGTGTATGTCTGTCCTTGAAAATACAGTTTTCCCGAAGATTGCAATTAATACCTGCCCACCTTAGACTTAAAATATGATTTTAGTCATAAATTCTCAGTGTAATGCATGTCTCAGAATCTCCCTTTTGTGTGCGTTTGGGTTTAAAGGCTGGGGATGACCGTGGAGTCGCATTGCAACCGAGCTGCAGAGAGCTGAGACCTTCCTGCCGGGCGAGCATCAGACCCCTGGGCAGGGCCGCCCGCTCAGTTCATCCCCAGGCTCCTCTCCTCCACCCACGGCTAGGTTAGAAAGAACCTGGGGTGACAGCTAATCTTTTCCTCCTTCAAATTCAAAGGAGAAGGCTGTAAATTAATTGAGTAAAGCGATTATTCTCCCTTATTAGAAAAGAGAATTCGATTTCTATTGCCTATTAATTTTTCAAAAACATTAAAGGGCAGCATAGCATATCATAACCTTAGGTATATAATTACAATGAAACTTTGACCACGCTTTTTGTTATTAAAATACGTGTAATTAGGTAGGCTGACTTCCCTTATAATTATCTCTTTAAAGTTTTATTTCAGGCGTAAGCTACTCTAAATATTTTATATGGGTCTGTTTTATTTTGGACAGAGGTTTTTGACAATTTGTAACATGTTGTCAGGTAAGTTCTATTTGTAGCTTGCCTAAATTATACTTGAATATGAACAATAAGTATTTTAGTTCATTTTAGGAACATATTCTGGGCATAGTTTTCTTAAAATAAATTATAAAATATTTTTTATCTTAGAAACAACATTGAATCAATGTTTAACTTATTATTATTGATATTATTATTAACTACTTATTGATATTATTATTAACTGATAATACCATAATGGCAAATTAAAACTCAGTAATTATTTGCCATTTTGAATTTGGGATTAAGGGAAAACAATGCATTTAATTCATTTTACAATTATCTGAAAAACCTAGTAATGTGCAGAACTTAAATCTACAATATGTAAAATAAGGTAGGTTATACTATGCTGAGAATTTTGCTCAGCATGGTGAATATAGATGTCCTACTTTATTGGAGAAAAGAAAGAGCACATTTCTTCAGCTGCTAATTTAATGAGTGGATGATTCTTGTAGCACAAGGTCAAATACATTACTGAGGAAAATGCACATATATTTTGGTTTGCCCTGTATTAATGTCAAACACGGTGTATATAACCAAAAGCCTCTTCAGTGATCCATGCGTTCTTATAGCATCACGATAAATAATTATCCTTACATCCTCCAAGGTTAACAAGGGGCGCGTTGTATAAAGTCCCAGCTTGGCATGTCTTAGTCCCCTAATGAAAAGCCTGCGTTAACGGAGCGTCGGGCCGCCCGCGTGGGCCAGTGTCTCACGCTGCTTCCAAACTCGGGCATCAGAGGCGAATAAAGAGGGATGCGGGGACCCAAAGAGGGCGGGCCCTCCGACCTGGGCTGTGGCGAGCTGGAGCGGTTGACAGAGGGACCTTCCTTCTCTAAATGAGACACACACCCTTGAGTTTCAGTGTATTGAAGTCTCATTTAAATGCAGATGGAGTTAAGGTGAGACGCGCAGGTTCTTTTAACCAGCTGACACTTTCCCAGGAGTGGGTTAGCTCCTAATGAGGAACCACTGGGCCTGGAACACAGAGCTGGCAGCTGGGGAGAGGGGCTGGGGTGCGGGTGGGGCGGCAGGGGTGCGTGCTTGCAGGGGTGGGGTGCGGTGTGGAGGAGCCCAAACCCCTGGCATTGCCAGCCGTTGTGGGCGTCCCTCGGCATGTGCGCTGGCTGCCCAGCTGGGAATCTTCTTCTACCGTGTTTGCGTGGACAGTGGAAAATGTTTTAAGTAATGCTTCTCTCTGGCTGAGGGTGAATTCCCAATTTTCTTTTTGGCATCAGTGTAAACCATACCATTTGACTTCTTTTTTTTTTTTTCTCTTAACAACAATACCTGTTTTCCATCACCTGTATAGAGAGGTAAGCCAAAGAGTCAGCTTCTAATTCCATTACGGGAATTGAGCGGCACTCTGACTGTCCTGAATACCAGTTGGGGTCAGCCTTGTTTCTGCGCTTTGGTGGTGGGCCCTCAGATCGCCATGCAGTAGAGAAGGGACGGGGCGGGGCGAGCTCAGCACTTCCCCGGGCGGAGCTTCCCTGGGCCGGCCAGGTAAGTGACTCGTGCGTCAAAGACGACGTTGGAGATGGTGCGAAACGAAGAAAAATATGTCCTACCGACTTTAGTTAGCACTGTAGAATATGTTCTTGATAGTCCTTATGCTTAAAAAGCTTGTAGGAAATGGTCATTTTGTGTGTTTTCTTTATAGCCAACCTGTAGTTTAAAAAATATATATCAACCTCAAAATCCAGCTGTGCCACCAACTTCCTTGGCAGAAAGTTCCTTACGCAAGTTTGTTCCTCTGCCTTTCTCACCGTGGAAGAACATTAGCAGTGGTTGCTGTCATCGTGGCCCACGGCCAATTCACGAGTAGGGCCTGCAAAGAAAAGAAAGAAACACCAACTCTTCCCAGTCACTTGAGTACCATTTACTTAATTACCCTCCGATAGAATATTCCGTGGTGTCCTACGCCCTGCTAGGTGATAACCTGCTTCTTAAAAGGTTTCCCTTGCTCCCAAGTAAAGCAGTTGGGAAGTACTAGATAAGCCCTCCGCCTGTTTCTGGAAGAGCCACCGTGCGTGCATCCCAGGCTGTTGTGTGACGCAGGCCGTTTGGAGTGTAATCACTACCTACATCCATTCGTGTGACAAAAAAATGCCCCAGATCCCAAGTACCATACTCCCCGTGCCAGGTGAAGCCCTCTCCAGGATCGGAAACGTCAGTGTTTAAACTTAGTGAGGACACTCCCTGGTGAGCCAGCCAGGTTCTGCTGCCACCATAATGCCACCTTGCATTCATTGCACGTGAAAATAGCTCCGATTCCGTTCTCTCTGCACACAGGAACAACCGCGAGGCTCATTAGTAGAATCTTTCCTTTCACAATGAAATGACAAAATACAATGACTTGCTTGTGGCTCCCGATGGCTAACTGGCTTATAACTTGAGCCAGTGATTACAATTTTCAGGACCGTTGTGAGTGGCTGTTGTAACACAGCCCTCGTTAAAATCTAAATGATGTAAACTTGCCCATTAATTGGGATGAGACATGGAGGTAACACATTATTCTCAGAACCTCACTTTCTATCTATTTGCCTAGATGGTACTATGACATACGGTGGGCACGTTGGTTTGCTGCTCACTGGGCCTCTCTTCCCTGCTCCTCATCCAGTGACATCAGGCTGGGAGCTTGCAATTGGCCACGCAGAGCCGTCACACTGTAGGAGGAGACAGAGCCCCCAGACCAGCCTCTGCCCACCCCACGGCAGCCGGCCGCAGACCCCTGTCCAGCCCGCCACTCCTCGTGGCCGAGCTTTGTTGGGGAACGGGGGTTAGTGGCTGCCACGGTCTGCAGGGCTGTGCGTCTCCAACGGTGGCTCTTCCAGCACCTACATTACAGTTCCCTCCTGGGCTTATTTAAAACGGTAGTTTCTTTGGTCCCCTGCTCCAACCCTCTCATTTAAGATTCTTTGGTCCAAGTAAATTATTTTATACATAAAATTGGATACCACTGCCATAGAGCTGTCTGAATTATGGGCAGAATAAAAATAATTTTGCTTTGCTCTGTTTTATTTATTTTTAACTTCAGAAAAGCTTACCTCTGCTAACAGTAATGCTAAAGCAATAAGAATAAATTCATTCACTAGCTTACCACAGAAGTATGAGGTGATTAAGGTACCCATGTGTATCCTAAGAGATGATCTTCACCTTTATATCTCCAATGCATCATCCAATACATGGCATGGATGCTAAATAGATGTTTCTTGAATTGAAGACAACATTCTGAATTGTACGATGCCTTGTTTTTACTATACACATATTTTAAAGCACTGTTGTTGTTGTTTTTTAAGATCCGTATTTACTCACACATGTGAAAACACTCACCAAGTATCAAATCTATTTTTTTTTCACCCACAGAACCTTCCAGACTCGGTCTATTAGATTTCTCCCCCTGGAAAACTTGCATATGACAGAACATTTTTCACATCCTACATCTTTGCCTTCACTTGGTGTCTCTCAAGCCAGGTGCTCACCTTCGTGAAGCTGACCTACTCTCTTCTTCTTCCTACCCCAGCACCGCCGTGTGGGTGTCTCAGTAAAAAGGGGCTCATTGCTGTCCGTCCGTCAGAAAACGCTAGGTTTCCTTTTTTAGACGAGCTGAACAATCAATGACAAACGAGTCAATCTTAGAATTGGGAAAGACTCATTTTCAGCATCTTAAAATTTAAATAATAGTTTTAAAATAAGAGACAGCATCTCTAACCACCAAACTCTATCTTTTCTTGTCAGTTTATTTGATATCAAGATGATTTCTTCTCTTGTAACTGCCAATATGGAAGTTTTAATATACCGGCCCTGCAAACCGCCGCTGTAACACATCCTCAAAATAACATATATTGTAGCAAAAAATAATGCAGAATGACATTTCTGCCAAAAGTATTTATAGAACGGAGCTTATATAACCTAAGACATCCTATTCTTGAAGCAGAGCTCCTCCAGCTCTGCAGCTTTCTCAGCAGAACGCCTCAGTATTATTTTGGGTACAGAATGTTCATATTCAATTACTAGGCTAAAGAAACTCTTCAATGTATGGGATTGTACTGGGGCAGCAGGTTTTAAATGGGTTTTTTTTTCCTCCCTGGGAAAAACATGTAGGGTGGGAAATGTGTACGACTGACGATGTGATTGCTCCCAAATTGCCCCCAGTAATCGCATCTTGCTTCTTAATATTGCTACGAACCCGGTTTTTCCTCTCACGGGAAGTAATAGCGTGTGGGGCTGTCGGACGGAGCTCAGGAGAGTTGTCATCGTGTCTTTACTTCCCGCCTCTCTGTCCCAAACGTGACGCACAGGGAGCAAGTAAGTCTGACCAGGTGAGAGCGGGGCACACCTGCTGAGCTGGGCTCCCGTGGCTGTGGCCCGGAGTGCAGAGTCCCGTCCCAGAAGGCCACAGGCCAGGACGGGGAGCTGGCGAAAAGAGGTGTGTGCAGGAGGATGTGACAGTCACAGCGATGCCGGGATGGCTAAGCCCTCACAACGACTTTCTACCCAAGAGTAACGAGGAGCCGTGGGCAGTTTGAAAGCTGCAAATCACAGGAACGAACGCCGCCCCGGGGAGTGATGGGGATGACACCAGCCCGGAGGTAAGGAACGCACGGTCGGTGAGGAGGACACACGTCCCGAAAAGAGGAAGGAGAGGTCCGGCGCGGGAAGCAGAGGGGCCGCTTGGCCCAGGAGGTGACCCCTGAGTTATCGTTCTCAGGCTTTTTGTCACCGCGGTAACTTCTGGAAACCGAGGGTGAGCGGGCGCGGTCTGAGCCCTGCCGTGGTTCCGTGAGCCCGCAGGCTCGAAGCCAGCCTGTTCTCTGCCCGTGCGGGGACCCCCGACGAGTAGCTTCCGAGAAAGCCGACCCCTGAGGAAGACGCCCCAGCGTCCTGGTGGCCGGGTCAGGAAGCCCTGGGTGTTTCTCAGGCGAGTGGCACCTCCATCAGGGGCCCCGAGGGAGGGGAAATTCTAGACCCCTCCTGCCGCTTGGCTGTGGGGCCTGTTGCAAGGACAGCGACACGTGTGCAGCCTTTCCAGGAAGCCACCACGCTGGAATACCGCTCGTTTTACTAAAGAATGATTCTTTTCACATTCCTCAAGCCAACGAACTCCCCTGTGGTACAGGGACACTGGTGATGTTCGATGTGCAACGTAGCCATCTCTAGCGTGGGCTCCCGATAATGACCTTCAGCTGCTCCCTACCCGGGGGAGAAGTTACTGATCAGAGTCCCAGGCGTCCGTTGAAGTTACAGGGTGTAGATTAAAGGTAGCTTACATACGTATGCACAGTGGCTGTTTACTGTGAAATGTGTTTTGCAAATCACAATTTATTGGCCGGAGTATGACTGTTGTAATTCTGTTTTGAGGTTTAGAAGTGTGTGTGTGTGTGTGTGTGTGTGTGTGTGTGTCGTTACCTTCACGTGCTGACTTCGTGACCCCCAGGCTGGGGCAGGCCCGGGGTGGTGCGTGCATGCGTGCGGCGTACCCACGAGGAGAAAGAGCTCCCATGTCTGCAGGAGAAGGCTGGGAGCCTCTCCGTCTTAGCTGGTTTCTTTACTTTTATTTTGCATTCAGCCTACAGTGAATATTTGGTTTTCCAAATAAAGAGTAACGTGAGATGCAGCGAAGACAAGATCTATTTTTCTGACTCAGAGCTTTCAGTTAGACAAGAACAGCACTTGAACGAGGTGGAGAGTACATGAGGGTTTCTCTAGGAATGGCTTAGACCAGGGGTGTCCAACCTTGTGGCTTCCCTGGGCCACGTTGGAAGAAGAATTGTCTTGGGCCACACCTAAAATACACTCACAGTAACGATAGCCAATGAGCTTAAAAAGAAAGGTCCGTGCATAATGTTTGTTATGTTTTAAGGAAGTTTATGAATGTGTGTTGGGCTGCAATTAAAGCCATCCTGGGACACATGTGGCCCACAGGCTGCAGGTTGGACAAGCTTGAACTAGACAAAGGTGTTTGTTGGAAACTCTAGAACATTCCACAAACATTTTTATATCCTGAAACACCGCAGTCAGACAGGCGTGACCTTGTCCTGTCACATTTCCTCTACCAGGTTAGGTCTAGAAGTGACTTGATGCAATCGCCATCTTCTTTAGTTTTCCCGTTGCTGCCAGGTATTTACTTGGAATTTAAATAGAATATTTATATTTCAGGTGACATTTTTCTTAGCAATGAACACAACCCACTTTTAATTCTGTTTTTGAAACTGTTCACACTTTAAGGTACAAATACAAGCTAAGGTTAGATCACAACTGTGCATGCACACACAGGTACAGTTGACTTAAGCATTCCATGCTCATTATAAAAATTTGGGAAGATTCAGAAAACTATAAGAAAACAGGCATAATCTCACTATCACTAACAAGGTAGTTAACCTCAAGCACTAACAAGATAGTTAATGGTTGCGATAGTAATGTTTCCTGTTAGAATTTTCTGTATGCATGCATAATTATTTCAAAATTGTACTATAGCATATAAAGTTTGATATCTTCCATTTCACCTGTTAGGAGCATTTTCTTTTATCACCAAATAATCATAAAGCTGTCATTTATATTGACTGCATAATATTCTATCCTGCGAGTTTAGCATGATTTATTTTGCTATTGTTTTTGTTATTCTTTTTGGCACTTAGGATTTTTTGTTTGTTTGTTTCTTTACAATTTAAAATCTTTTCTGGGAGAGGAGGGGGGGAAGCTAAATGTAAGGTGATGGAAAGAGAAGTCACATTAGGTGGTGAACTTATTATACATCAAGTTGACAATGCACTGTAGAATTGTATGCCTGAAACCTATGTAATCCTTGCTAACAGATGTCACCCCAATAAGTCTAACAATAAAAATGAATTAAAAAAAATAAAATCTCTTTTCTAAAGATATGTGTATAGACATACGAGGGCTGTCTGGAGAAAAATCCCGCCATAAAGTCCTGTTTGTCATATTACATGGCTGGATACCTTCCAGACAGCCCTCATATAGACTGTATATTTAGATTGAATGTAATAAGGTTTTAAAACAGGTTTAAAACATTTTATGATACAGTGAAGCTTTTTCTGTTTATATCCAGATAAAAGCAATGAAGCTCTCTTTATAAAGACAAAGTAGTAGTTTTTACAGACGGCCGTTCGTCTCAGGGCCTGGGAAGGCAGCCTCGCGTACTCACTTCATACCCTGTTGGTGCAGGAACTTGAAAACAAATTTGTAAAAAAGAGCAAGTGGTTCACTTGCGGTTGAGCACTTGAGCGGTCGCCCGCCAGGACGGTCTGACCCCCAGGGGACATGGATGATTTCATCACGCCGTTCTGTCCCACCCAGGCCCCCAGCCAGGTTAGTGCTGTGCTGGCATTAGCGTTCCTTGTGGTGGCGCTTTTTAGGATTATCATCGCCCTTTGGGAAGTATAGTCGAAGGAAAATTCTTCTCAACAGCCATTTGTTTCAGGACCGCTTTTGGTCAGAGTTTCAAATTGATCGTAGTTCCTTACCCAGGATGCCACTTCCACAGTTTTAGTTACCTGCAGTTAAACAAGGTCCGACAATCTGAAAGGGAAAATTCCAGAAGTCAACAATCCATAGACTTTAAACTGGGCACCGTTCTGAGTACCGTGATGGCATCTCATGCTGTCCAGCTCCGTCCCGCCGGGACGTGAGCCATCCCTCTGCCCAGTGTCCCCACACTGCATACGAGACAAGCAGATGTTCTGAGAGAGAGGCCGCACACATGACCTTTATGATAGCATGTTGTTACGATTGCTCTGGTTCGTTATTAGTTGTTAATCTCTTACTGTGCCCAACTTATAAATCAAACTTCGTCATAGGTGTGTAAGCACGGGAAGAAGCAGTGTGTCCAGGGTTCCATGCTATCCACCCCCATGGGGGGGGTCCTGGAAAGTCGCCCCTGTAGACAAGGGGGGGCTGCTGTAATCTGTTTCTGGCACTTTAATAATTGATTTTTTTCACCTTCCGTCGGACGCTCAGTGTAAAGTGTTCTACGGTATCAGCTTGAGGTGCTACGTCAGACCACGTCCAGGTAAGCGTGACCTGGTGAGGCGTTCTCACTGCCTTCGGAATTTCCTGGTGTCCCAGCAAATTAGGAGGTAGACTTAGAGCTCTTTGCTCAAAGCAGCCGCAGAATTTTAGCCCCAGGCAGGTTGTGAGCATTTATCAGCATAGAGACCTTGAAATATTGAGAGGTTTAGCATTTCCTTTGTTTATACAGTCGAAAATCCTTGTTTTTCTATCAGACACTAACTCGACTAAAAATACCACGTTTTCTGCTTGATAGTCTCTTATGAAACCTTGTTCCAAGATGACAAGGAACCTTTCCTTAGGTCTTATTAGTTGGTGCTCATATATTGCTTTAGAAACACACACACACACACATACACACACACACACACCCCAGATCTGACAACTAAGTTCATGAACTCACCCTAGAAAACGTGCTACACACCTCACTGCTGAATGTCACTATGATCATCTTTGAAGTCCTCCCCTTGGGAAGCCGTGCACCGACACCAGCACCTACTCCACCCTTCAGAGCAATTTTGGAACTCTTTTTCTGGAACGGCCATCAGAGCTGTCGTCGTATGACCCTTGATGTCCTGAATTTCAACAAAATGTCTTTTTTCAGTATTTCTTTTATCTTAACGTAAAGAAAAAAGTCCTTAAGGGGAAGATCAGGTGAGTGGGGAGGGTGTTCCAATACAGTTACTGGCTAAACATTCCCTCACGGGCAGTGCCGTGTGAGCTGGTGATTGTTGTGATGCAGGAGCCAGGAGTGTCGGTAATATGCTCAGGTCATTGTCGTCTAACTTTTTCATGCAGCCTTGTCAGCACTTCCAAATAGTAAATTTGGGTGACCATTTGACCATTGTTGGTACAGATCCATAGTAAACAATCCCTCTGATATCAAAAAAAGTTTAGGAACATCGTTTTGACTCTTGATTTGGACTGACAACATTTTTGGTCCTGGAGAACTGGCTGACTTTCATTGTGGACTCAGACACTTTGTTTCAGGGTCGTAGTGGTACCCCCATGTTTCATCACCAGTGATAACACAGCCCAGAACACCGTCTTGCCTCCCCAGAGGTCTTGGCAAACTTCAACTCTCCTTTGCTTTTGTTCATCGGGGAGGTCCTTCGAGACCATTTTTGCACACACCTTTCTCACGTCAAGATATTCAGTTAAGATTCTCCTGTTTCTCTGTCAATGCTTACTTGGTCTGCTATACTTCTCACAGCCAGTCGATGACTTTGACACCCAATTTAACAAAGTTTTGCCATGTTTTCATCAGTTCTGCTCATTCCTGGCCACCCTGACCTCTCTTCATCAGTGACACTTTCTCTCCCCTCAGAAAAACGTTTAATTCATTTGTACGCTGCCGTTCTCTTCATGGCATTATCTTTATAAACTTGGACTAACATGTCTCTGACTTCACTTCCACCCTTGCCAAGTCTAAGGAAGAAATTTAATGTTTGTTTATTGCTCTAATTCAAGCTCTGACATTCTTGTGACAGCACACAAAAACATGCAACAACAATAATGAACCCCACTTATTTTGTTTTCTTCCCCTCCTTGTGTCAGCATTTCAGTCCCCTGCCCAGGCCTTGGTGGTTGAGCCAACTCCAGGTGTCCAGGACAGACCCTAGGTGACTGCACACACCCCATGGAGACTGCACACGCCCCATAGAGCCAGTGCCATGTAAGTCACCAAGGACAAGCTGGTTCTGTGTGTGCCGTGTTCATTGTTTGGTGATATTTCTTCCACCATAAAGTGATGTGTGCTACACAAGAGCCCCCTAGATCGTCCCAGAAAGTCTTGCATAGGGTCAGATATTCCAGGAACACTATACCTACCTGATAACATGTTTCAGGTAAACTTCTTTTACCCAACAGGTGCCTTTCTCTATACATCCCTAATGTAATTCTTACTCAAAGAACATTAGTCTAACCCTCAGTACCCTCCTATGAGCATGCACAGCAGCTCAAATGGAGCATTTGCCATACTGCATATATAAAAATAATTCTAGAAACATCCGTGGCTGCCAAACACATCTACAGAATTTGGCAGGGGCAAGATGGTGCATGACAGTGCAAGGACTGGAACTTCTCTGAAGTTGTTTGGCTGGGAGGTACGAGGGAAGTAAACCTCATTTTTAATTTTAATGTATTCAGAAAAGGCCATGAAATAAAATACATGTCACTGATAATTTTAATTATAAATAAAGGCTAATTTGCTTAAACCTTTTAATGTATTCACAGAAATGTTTGTCCATGCGCTAATGAGCACCATTATATTGAGGGGCACATTGCATGCAGAGGATGCCATCTAGGCAGGACTGACCCTGCATAAATCCCGATGGTTTCCCCTTAGCTCTAGGGCAGGTAGGGACGAGAACCCCCACCCCTGAGTCCTTCGCAGAAAATAGTGAGGTGTGACTTGACTTAAGTTCCCGAGGTTTCCTAGCACTTTCACTTTCTCATGTAGATTGCCTTAAGGAAGGATACGACCCCCTAGGTCCCTTTGGGGTTAGGAAGGTGCTAGCCATGTGCCCTCCGAGCTGTCTGGGCACGGGGGCAGCTCTCTGCATGTGGCACGTTGGGAATGGGGACTCTTCAGTGGCTCGTATCTACCTGAACAAAGAAGACCCTTACAAAACGGGTCAGTCCACGTAGTCAGCACATTGGAGTTTTAATCTGTCACGTACTGGATAAGGAGTGACATGGGTGTTTATCTGTCCGTAAGTGTGTCCTGTTCCACCTGCAGGGGACACGGTGGGGATGACTTCAACTCCAGCACGGTCCTGTTTCTGCCTTTGGTCGAACCATGTTGTGTTAATAAATTCTCTCTCACTGCTAGTTCTCTCTTTTCTTACTTTTTATTTGTCTCTATTTTTGTTTTTTCCACCTTCTGTTCTTTCTGTTCCTGATTATCCATGTTAAATGGTGACCTGTAGGACTAGCACAGATACATGGCATCCACGAACAGTCTGTAATTCTTGACTGAGCCAATAGTTTTTACCTCGTCCTCTATCACATCTTTTTATGACATCCATGTTGTCACAAGCAGGAGGATTTCCTTCTTTTTTCTGACCAAATAATATTCCACTGAATAGATTAAATGACATTTCATTATTCATTCATCCATCGATGGATACTTAGTTTGTATCCATGTCTTGACTATTATGAATAGTGTCACAATGTGCATGGGGAAGGCAGATATTTCTTCAATACAGTGACTTAATCTCCTTCAGCTGTATACCCAGAAGTGGAATTGCTGTATCCTAGGGTAGTTCTATTTGTAGTTTTGTGAGGGACCTCCACACTGTTTTCCATAGCGGCTGTTACTAATTTTCATTTTCACCAGCAGTATGCCAGGGTTCCCTTTTCTCTAGACCTCGTCAACACTTACCTCTTGTTTTCTTGTTTGTTTGTTCTTTCATTTATTATAATAGTCTTTCTGACAGGTATGATGTGATATTTCATTGTGGTTTTGATTTATGTTTCCCTGATATTACTGATGTTGAACATCTTTTCATGTACCTGTTGGCCATGTATATGTCTCTTTTTTTTTTTTTTTTTTTTTTTTTTTTTTTTTTTTTTTTTTTTTTTTTTTTTTTTTTTTTTTTTTTTTTTTTTTTTTTTTTTTTTTTTTTTTTTTTTTTTTTTTTTTTTTTTCAGAAAAATGTCTATTAAAGTCCTCTGCCCATTTTTAAATCAGATTGTTTTTGTGCTATTAAGTTGCATGAGTTCCTTATATGTTTTGGATATTAACCCCTTTTCAGATATGTGGTTTGCAAACATTTTTTTCTTTTCCACAGATTGCCTTTTTAATTTATATTTTTTTATTTATGTTTGCTGTGCAGACAGTTTTTAGTTTGATATAGTCACACATGTTTATTTTTTTGCTTTTATTGCTTATGCTTTAGGTGTCATTTCCAAAAAATGGTCGCCAGTACCACCGTCCAGAAGCTTTTTCTCTGTTTTCCTTTAGGAATTTAATGCTTTTGGACTTACATTTAAGCGTTTAATTCATTTGGAGTTAATTTTTGTGATACAAGATAGGAGGTTAGTTTCATTCTTCTACATGGATATATGCAGCCTTCCTGGGACTATTTATTGAAAAGACTATCTTTTTTTTTCATTGAGTATTCTTGGCTCCCTTGTCTAACATTAGTTGACCGTATAGGAGTGGGTTTGTTTCTGGGCTCCTGATTCTGTCCCATTGGTCAATATGTTTTTATGCCAGTGCCATGCTGTTTTGATGACTATGGTTTCATAATGTAGTTTGAAATCAGGAAGTGCTCCGTCTCCAGCTTTGTTCTTCTTTCTCAAGATTGCTTTGGCTATTCAGTCTTTCTATGGTTCCATAAGAATTTCAGAATAGCTGTATTTCTGTGAAAATGCCATTGAAGTTTTGACAGGAGTTGCATTGAATTTGTGGATGGCTTTGAGTACTGTGGACATTTTAACAGTATTAGCTCATTGACTCCATGAACACAAGGTGTATTTCCCTTCATTTGTGTCCTTAATTTGTTTCATCAATGTCTTAGAGTTTTTGGATACAGGAGATTTTAATGTTATAAATCAGGACACTCCTTTCTCTACTTACAACCCTACAATGGCTTCCCATTGCAAACACAACAGAGTGGAAGCTGCGTCGTAGCTTGCAAAGCACCGTGCATCTGGCCTCTTTTCAACACTGGCCTCCCATTCTGTGCTCCGGGCTCCTTTTTCTTTCTCTCTGTCTCTTAACTATATGAATCTCATTCCAGTCCCAGGATTTTTATAATTCAGGGTTCTTTTGATTTACACATGTTTCTGCTCATTACTCAAGACCTTGTTCATAAACTGTCCTTCCTCAAGAACTTCCCCAGCCACACTATCATTAAAGCAGTATTCTGAGCCACTCTCTCTGATATCTTCTCCTTTTATTTCATTCATAGCACTCATGTGTCCTGAAACTATTAAGTATGTGCTCATGTTTTCCTACCTTTCTCCATTACCAGTAAGACCTGATGGGCAGGGGATCTATAAACTGATTTATTGCTGCATTTTCAGTACCTGGAACAGTGTTTGGCACATAATAGGTGTTCAATAAACTTCCCTTCAAGCACTGAGAGGAGAAGCAGCAGAGATCAGCTTCATAAAACACCTTAAGGACTATGCTTAGGGCTTTACCCTGAGAGCAGTGGGTTTTAAGCAGAGCAGGACATGATCAGAAGTATGTCGTTTAGAAAAAACTTTCTGGCTGAAGCATAATTCATGGATTTGAGGCTTGATGGAAGCAGAAAGACTGCTTAGGAGACTGTCAAGATTGTTCCAGCCCTCTCCCCACCCCAGTGCTGACTTGAAGCAGGAAATGACACTGGAAATGAAGGTAGAGACAGAATACATTGTACTTCACAATGAGATGAGCATAGGTTAGAGGGTGGTCTCCAGGTATTTGACTTATAACTTAGTAGAGAGAGAGAGAGAGAGAGAGATGTGCCCAGGAGAGGTGGTCCTGAGAGCTGTCAGCAAATAGATGGTAAAGGGAGCAATGAAAGTGGATGGAACAGTGAGAGCAGGAGAGGGTTAAAGCTGTAATCCTGAAGCACACACACCGATTCAAAATCAAGTTAAAAGAAAAGAAAAGAACGGTATAAACCTACATAGAAAGTGAAGTGTTTTTTAAATTTAGGTCTGAGAACAGAATCTCACCTTTGCATGATGTTTCTTTCTGGTTCTGTCTGCTTGGGTGTCTGGTCAACCTTTTCAACTTTGCTAAAGCAGGTGAACTGGGTGGGTACTTCATAAGGTTGTACTGAGGCACATTTCCCTGACTCATAAACAACAACATTAAGGCTTAATAGGATAAATAAATTATATGACAGACTAAAAGGTCGGTTTTGCATCTTGCAAAATAAATATTAGCCCTAAAATAAAACAGGAAATACTGATAGCATTTTAATGACTCTGAAGTTAATCATTAATCAAGTAATTTTAAATGCCAAACAAGCAAGACTTTGTTTTCCTCCCTCACACATAGACAGGCTCCAATGGCCCAATTAAGCCTGAAAACTGCCAGGAGTTTTTTCAGAAGCACCAGGAACACAAACGCCAGGTCCTATCCTCTGAGTACATACTGCTGAAGTTTCCGATTACAACGTCTCCTAGTTCATCAGAATTTCTAATTAGTTATGGTTCTTTTTTTTTATAGGAGACTAGGAAGCAAGATATAAAGCATGTTTTTTTGAAGAAATAAAACAAATGTAAATTCTCAGTTTTCAAAAGGGAACTGTAATTTAAAAGGGATTTAAAAATAAGTTAATGTGATTCCATTATCCCCATCCCTACCATAAAGCTCTCCTATCCCCATATAAGAATTGGTAAGCGTATTCTTCTAGGTTATATACATTTATATTGTTTCACTAATATTTGACAGGTTAATGCCTGTTGGAATTGGGGTCAACTATAAGTTTATTATGAGCCAGAAAGTAGTGGGAATGGCCTATCTCTAGCTTGTGTTTTACCAATTAATTCATTTAAATGATCTCTATGTTATTTGGAAACGTGTCATTTATTCTATTTCTACAAAATGCAACAGCCAATATAGTTACAATAAATTCTAGTATTTAATAAAATCATTAGAATTGTTTCCAATTTGAAAATTTAAGCATAGAAAGATCCAAAATAAAAATAAAAAAAAAAAGGGCTTCAAAATAGTTGGTAATGATGTTCTGATGGATAAGAATGATTAGAGCTTGGATTCAATCAGTAATAATGAAGGTGAATCTCAATGTTAGATGTACAAAAATTGTTCTCTAGGACTATGTAATTTGTTGTCTTAATAAAGCTTAGTTGTCATGTAAGTAAGCTTTATATAATATAAATAGTGTGTTTAATAGGTACTTAAAGATTTCTTGAATGAATTTTATCCCCGGTGATGATGGCCTAATCATCACTGCCATCTTGCATCATGCCCTAATTACAGTCACATGACCGAGTACTGCATTTATCACCTTAAATACGTATGGTAATCTCATTGGGGAAAGTCATTTCAAAAGTATGGGGCATTCACTTTTCTCTGTATTGCCCTTCTCCTCCATTATTTTGCATGGGCATATTTTGAGAGTCATGGTAACTAACTGCTTCAACGTACCCACAATTTTTGCAAATTTGGGATTTTCTCTTCTGTGGTATAAATATAAATAGACTCTCTGTTAACCATCACTCAAGCAACCGGCACTCTCAAGCAACTGGCAACATTTTTTTCTGGTTGTTTGAGAGTGTCAGTTGCTTGAGTGCTGGTTAACAGAGAGTCTGCTGACATGTATCCGGCATCTACCCATCCCCCTGGGTGCCAGTTAACTGAGCATATACTGTATCACTTTCTTTTGTAGCTATTTAGTTTCGTATGGTCATGTTTTTGTTTAGAAACTTAAATTCGTCGTTAATCTTAGCAATTTGATTTCTTATAGGCATTTACTGTTTTTTTGACAGAGAACTGTTCCTCTTCTTTTACCGAGTTTTGCATAATGATTATGCCCGTTTCAACTATACAGAAATCTCCTACCTCAATTTTTCCCCGTATTATAAACTTGAAGCTTTTCCTTAAAGTCTTGGTAAGGCTTGCTAAGAATACACCAGTAGAATGCCCAGGACTGCAGTATTTCTTCATTTTTACAGATGAAAGGAATCAGGGTTTGGGATTTGGGATTGAGCCCGTTAGCAGGAGGGGTACAGTGCTCATTAGCTTTCCCCTTTGTCACCCTGAATCATTACAAGAAGTCACAAAGAGAATATATAGTTTTCAATGTAGTTAATAGCATCCTGGATGGCTAGCAGATCAGCAGTAAAAGGATAGTAGCCTTTATTTTGAGTTTGATGAATTTATGAGTATTGCATTTAGGGTTGGTGATGGCACATTAAAATACTAACATTTTCTCCCCGAGTAATTTAGTAGCACAGAGAAGACGCTAGACATCTTTTCACCCCTTTAGGGTCATAACTCTTTCATTGATGTACTCATTTCTCCTACATTTGAATGGTTTATTAGTGAAATTAAGTTTATGAAGAATCAATTCAAAATAGATGTTGATTTGGAAAGTTCACAAATTTTTTTTACACAGGTTTTGTTGAAATACAATTAATTGTGCCTTATACAGAGAAGTCTCAATAGCAATGGGTTATTAGAGGCTGGAACATGATATGCTGGTGTTGCAGAAAATATTTTGTGTAACTATATTGTCTCATCTACTCTTTCTTTTCTTGGTTAAAAAAATATATGAGTTGGGAACCTCCTGTGCTGTTTTCTAATTAAATGGATGAGCAACCTGGAAATCGGAAACCCGCATTAGTTTTTCACGACATGCAGTAAGGTTGTAGGTGCGTGCGTGGTGCGAGCCGGGCTGAGTGGTTGGCATCGTGAGTGGGCGGTCAGAGCCCTCTCTTGTGACCAGGGATAGACTCTGAAGGTGATTTCAGTGTCACCCTGCATTCAGGTCATAGTTCCATTTCCGGTTCATTAAATGGAAACAAGGATGTGCTGCTTCGTTTAAGGCTCCTCTGAATTCAAAGCTTTGAGTAGAGCCTCATTAATCTGCACCCCATTTGTCCAGAGGATGCAGTAATGTAGAAATGTGCTAGGCTGGAGTTTACTTTTCTGCTATCTGTAAAGAAAGGACTACTACTAACCCATTAACCGAATGAACAGTGCAAACGAGATTACAAGAACAAATGCTATTAGACACCCTGACGCAGAAGTGCCCATCTGCCTGAAGACCAGCATGAAAGATGGAATGCTCTCGAGTTGTTTAAAGGAGAACTTCTGTCCAGTGGCAGTGAGAATTTAAAATGACGCTTCCTCCAACTGCTCCCCTAATTTATGATTTCCCTGCATTAAACCCAGGGGCTCCAAGTAACGAAGTGTTTGTAGAGACTCGGTTGCTTGTCGGTTACAGAGTGATGACTCAAGGTGGAAAGATCCTTCCTGATCAGGCGAGTTCAGGTGGAACTCTGGTGTCCAGCTTCCAGAAAAGTCAGCATTTGAGATAGGAATGTTTAATTCATTCTGTGTCCAACACTTATTTTCAAATTGTGCCAAATTTTTAGAAGACTCTTCTAGAGAAGTTCTAGGTTTACAACAAAATTGAGAGGTTAATACGAAGATTTCCCATAACCCCCCACCCCCACACAAATAACTTCCCCCATTATCAGCATCACTAATGAAATGGCGTGTGTGTGTGTGTGTGTGTGTGTGTTCATTCATTTTAAACCAAAGATGAATCTACACTGATACACCATAATCTCCCAAAGTCCATATTTTAGTTTAGGATTCACTTTTGATACTGTACTTTTTATGGGTTTGGACAAATGTGTAATGACATACAGGCAACCCCTGTATAACATGGCTCTTCTATAACACGGTTTTGCTCTCACATGGTTTGAGAACTGGGGGGGCCTCGTACAACACAGCACCCTAGAATACGGTTTCACTCTAAGATGCTTTGAGAATTAGAGAAAGCCCCGAACAACACAGAACATAATAAAAGCTTTTAAGAGCAAAAGATTTTTCATTTGAAATTAGGGAAAATTTGGTGGGAATGACATCTGGAATATGCCAAGATAATTCAGGGGACAATAGCATGGGTGAAAACAAAGAAATTAAACACTTTGCTCTAAAAATCGTAGAGAAAGGCCTAGACATAGCCAAGCAGTCGGAGCTGTATTTCCTAAATGAAGATCCTTCCGCTGAAAGAAGCACAACGTTTAAGAGAGAACTTCACACGTGCTTAGCACCATACCACAAAATTTTAAAGCTCTCTCAGCTAAAAGCAAGCAATCTAAAGTAACAGATTTTTTTGCATAAAGTAGCACAGAAGTCAAGATTATGCTGAAGAAAGTTCTGAGGATGAAGATACCTTGTCGAAAAGAAAACACTCTCGGTTAATGGTGCTTAGTAGTGATGACGAAGAAAATATTATTTAATATATATTAGTGTTATACTTTTGGTGCACATTGCCTTAATAATATTTCTCGTAATTAAAAAATATAATAGTTTTTTTTTTTTTTAATTTTTGGGGCCTACCCCCTTTTTTGGCACTAGCTCTGTTTCCTACAACACAGATGTGCATAACATGGCATTTTTGGGACACTAAGAACCATGTTATATGGGGGTTACCTGGCCGTGCATCATGCTAATACCACACAGAGTAGAGTCACTGCCCTGAAAACCCTCTGAGCTCTCCCTGGTCGGCCCTGGCGAGCTCCGTCAGGGAGCGGCAGTCCCGCGGGCTGGAAGCCTCCTCAGATGGGCTTCTTTCCCTCCCTCACCCACCTAAGATTCCTCTGTGTCTTCCCGTGCCGTGATAGAACACTCCTGCCTCGTCCGGCGCCCTGAACACCACTTGGTCGCGAAGACTGGCTGTGCCCGCGGGTCCCGCGGCCTAGCACCCTGCCCGCCCGGCGTTGCTCTGTCTGCCGAGTGAGACGTGAATCCTTCATCTCTGCAGGGAGCGGACATGAAGGATTTATTTCCAACCTTGGAATCCTGTCACTAGGGCCTTCCCTTTCTAAGCGTGGGCTGTCACTTGACCATGTCGCCTTCCCCGTTGCCGTTACTGCACGAGGCTGCGGATCGCTTTCTCAGGACGCTCTCCCAAGGCAGGCAAGACACCCAGTGTGGGGTTCTCCCGTCTCCTCCTCCTCCTCCTCCAAACCGTGATCACACGTGGAACGCTCCGTCCTGAGCTGGTCTTTGAGGGATGGTTTCCATGGAGCTAGTCCCCAACGCAGGGGACAGTTTCGCTGCCTGCAGTGTTACAGGAGAAGGGTGTGATTACAATTACACTTAAACAAATTCCTGGCTCACAGCAGAAACGGGGGAAGTGTTTGCAAAATGAAATCCGGGGCGGAGTGCAGCACATCGTCGTGGTTGTCCTTGCTGTGCCCACGTTGCCGTGTTTGTGTGCTTTCTGTTCTGGGGGATTTCACTGCTTCTGAAAGACCCTGCTGTCCACGAGCTTCTGGGCATGTGTCCAAACTACGAGTGGACATTAACTCCATTCAGCAGATACGATTTCCTGAGAGACTTCCAGAAAACTTCACTAGTGCATCTCTACCAGCCTGACCTGTGCCCTCGCAGACAAAGCTACTTAAAGAAAAAATAATAAGACTTGCTGCTTGTGTGGAGGTCAAGAAGGATACAAAGGAGTGAAGGATAAATACAAGATTTTGAAGCCAAGTTGACTTGGCAAATGAAGGTGACCTTGACACCAAGGCAGGTCTGGAAGGGACTTGAGATTGAGGCCATGTGAGAAGCAACTTCAAATGAAGGCCAGCACACACACACACACACACACACACACACACACACACACAGAACCTGCTGCTTCTCAGTCAATGACGCTCCGACCACAAGGGCTGTAACCTTTGCTGCCTGCGTGGACGGAGTGATCAGGATGCGTAGTTCTTATGGGCCCACAATTACAGCAATTTAGAATTTAGTTGTGCTACAGCTTGACTAGTTTGTACATTTTATAGCACTTCCAGGCACATCAATGATAGGAAAAAGGGGTGTGTTCACCAAGAGTCTCTTTTTCCTGATAAAAATTCCGTGAAGTTATTTTTTTACAACTTTTAGGAGAAACAAAATTTACAACTACATTAGGAGGTAAATGACATGAGTCACAATGAACTATTTTTAAATGCCTTAACTAGTTCCACGATTCTTTGGCCTTGTGGGAGAGAGAAGTAAAAGTGCTCTCTGCTCCCAGGACCTCGGTCTGGACAGAAGCTGAGGAGGGTGCTGGGGGCTGGGCTGTGGACCCGGCGCTGGCCAGGAGGGCCACGTTGGCGGTGTGCGGCTTGGGCACAGGCAGAACACCGGGGAGATGCTACTCAAGCCAGCCCCCGGGTGTCAGGTTAAGGAGGTGAGCAGGTGTAATGCAGTCGGTATGGCATAGACGTTGAGCCCTGAGGCATCCAGGGGACAGCTGGGTGTTGGTTTCAACTCTTCAGGCCTCAGGTGCCTCATCTGTGCAACTGGATTCGTCGTTGTACCTACTGCACACGGCGATTGTCACGATTTCATTAGACAGTGCGTGTGAATTGGGTTCCCATTTGCATAGAGGGAGTTCACAGCCTAGAGTAAGCATCGGGGAGATATGAATGGTTATCTCTGTACAAATTTAAAATCTCGGGAGGCACTCTCCTCCAATTTCATGGCGTCGGGGATGGTCCTGTAGACCATGTTGAATTCCGGAGACCTCAGGAAGGACTCCAGCAGATTTTTCTTGATTTCTTATGACCAGTGTGGAAGGTTCTAATTCTACCCTATTAATAGACCTCAGGCTCAGGGAAGAGTTGTCACAGAAGTGACATCGCTAATCATTGGCCAGCTTTCGTTTCCATTTCATTAGCAGGGCCGATGTGAGGGGGATGAGGAGAAGTGGCTGTCCTTCCTTTTTCTTGCCATCTCCATGTCCAAGCTGTCGTGATGCCCAGGATGCAGCCCCTGGTTTCCGGTGGCATGTTTGGGGTCCGTGGATCGAGATGGCTCTGCAGGTCCACCTGAAACACCACTGTTTTGGAGGCATTCCAGAAGTTGGCGGCATGGTCGGCGCCATGCTGGGCCACCCTGGAGTCCCAGTGTCCAGGGAGAGAGCTGCTCTGATGTAGGTGCCAGCTCCCCTGCCCCTGACCCCCCCAGCACATGCTCCCAATTCTCCAGGTTTCCCCAGCGCCTTCGCCCTGCACCCCCAGTCCCCTCTCCTCCTCCACCTCAGCAGACGCGTGCCCCATGACCGAGAACTCGGCTTTGGCGTATTTCTGGCTCCCGAGGCCTGCTGGACCCTCACTCCCTCTGGGGTCTGCATGACGCTCCTGAGGTGACGGTTGTCATGGTCACCTATGGTGGTCTGCTCTTGTAGGACCGAGTGTTTAGCCAGATCCGTGACAGTGGTCATCAAACCTTTTGAGAGTTTCTGGGTATGGACGTACTACAATAGGTTTCCAAACAAACATGCCCTAGAACAAAAGTGCACACGAAAACCCCGTTTTGGGGTGCGTTTGGAGGAAAACAAATCCAGCCCCGTTTCCCTCCCTTCCACTGTGGTCTGGTGTCTCCTCGACGCCTCATTCCTCCCCAGTCGTCGCCCGCTGGGGGTCGGGGACAGCAAAACCTGTGTTTATGAGCGGAAGGCAGAGTCACAGCCCGCAGCCGAAGTGGGCATTTCAGTTCTGACCTTCCAGAACTCACCTGCACCGGCGCCTGAAACGCGAGAACACCGCGGCGAAGCCCTCCCCAGCTCGGGCACGTTTCACCTTTTTGCTGAGTGATTATAGTTTCCTGAAGACAAAATGGGATACAGATGATCTTTATTAGAAGAAAAAAGTTTCCAGTTGAAACTTACCGTGAAGGGTGGTCCAGCACTGGACGTGAACTTGCCCGAGACGGGCGCAGGCCAATGCTCACAGACCGGGAGTGATTCCGTCTTAGGCCCGGGCGTGGGGGTCAGGACACAGTGTCCGAGGGGGCACAAAGGCGAGTGAATTCTTAGCCCCGAACGGGCGAGTAGACAACAATTAGAAAAATGTGCCGTGTCCTTGTTTGGTGACAGCACGGACGCCTTCACTTGCGCTCTTACTGAATGGGAGGCTTAACTGCCGTTGTTGGGGTGGAGGGAGCGTTTTTGTGATTTTTTTTAAGTCTCAGTATTAAAGCAGTGTGTTTAAAAACGTAACAGAGAATTCCAAGTCAGAGACCTCACAGCAGGGGAGAGGAAGGAGTGAACCTAACAGAGCGAGCAGCGTTCTTTACTCTGCCCCAAGTTCAATGCTGAAAACTGGCGCGCGGTGAACTCGCTTCGTCGGCGTGGCTCTGACTTGGAGGCTTCGGAGTCCTGGCTTCAGCAGCTCATGGCTGTGCAACTTCCCCTACAACGCAAGGACGCGGCGAGTCGGTGGGACACGCGTGCTACCCAGAGAGGAAGCAGAGCCGCTCAGAAACCCGTCCTTCAGCCTAAAGCGCCCGGTCAAGGAAACGTGTCCTGACCCTCTTAACCAACGCGATCCTTGAAAACCAGAGTCCTTTCAGGAAGTACCCAGAGCCGCTACGGCCATGCACTCCGAGCCTCCGCTTCTCGTGAACGCTCGCACGCACGCACGGACCTCCTGTCCTCGTAGCCGCGTACTCCGCGGCCGGCCTTGCCTGTGCACCGTGCCCGTGCACGCCCCCGGCCTTCATTCCAAAACGTAGACGTTTGTGTCCACTCGCTGCGCAGATGGTCACCCCACACCTACTCTGTGCGAGTCCCTGAGGCCGCGGGGGGTTGCAAGACCAGGTGCGCGTGGTCTTGAGGGGGCGGGAGGCTGGGCAGTGTCATCGCACAGGCAGGAGCAGAGGGTAACGGGGACACCGAGGACGCGCTCTCCCAGCGGCAGTCGCGTTTGAGCTGTGTCTCCAGGGATGAACAGGGCGCACTTAGAATCTGCAGTCGTGCTTAACGTGCAGGGTTTGTGGGGACATCGGCAGTTAGAGGATTAAGTGTATGCTGCTTACATGAAGGTGGCTTCTCAGAAATGCAACTTAGCGTAGAGCGTGTTAAGACACAGCGAGCCATTAGCTTTCAGCTGCAGGACGTTTAAGAAGATCTGCAGGGCGGGGGAGGCTCCGTGAGAAGACCTCTCCGCGGCTCTCGCTGAGCAGACGTGACTTCCGTGTTGTTCTCTGTGTGGAGCTCTGTAGCCGCGAGCATCGGAGAGATTCGGTGCCCGGGAAGGCTGACCTGCAGACCTGATTAATTCGTCGGACACCGCATTTACCGGTAGGTACGTACAGGCTGCGGCAGAAGGAATGCCCTTTGGAGTGACGTGGTTATGTTAATGCAGTTTAGGTTGTTATCCTACAGAAGTTACATGCTTAGGATTTTGGTGTAGATGACCACCTCCCCAAAAAGGGCGTCACTTTTGCCGGACCCTGTATTTCATCATCAAAGGCAAATTAAGTCACAGAGAGGTGGGATGTCTTGTGCGGGAGTCTCGGTGACAAGACAGTGAACGGAATTCCAAGATCTTGATTATATACTAATACCCCAGCTGTTCACAAAGTATTAGGAGGTTTCCTTGGGGGACAATGGACAGTCAATGCTGATTGATGGATTGTTTCCTGACCAGCGAGCGTGGTGTCACCTGCCCTGAGACCTCTCCTGCTGGGAGCTAACGCTGCAGCAGCCCATTTTCTCTCTGCTGCGTCATCACTTTTCTGTCTGTGTGATTTTTCCCAACAGCCAACAGCTGACATGCTGTTTCTATTTCATTATTTAAAAGAAAAAAATCTTCGTACTCGGCCTCTGCCTCTCGCCACCCTTGATTTCTCTCATTTTCTTCGTTGCCAAGCTCGTTTGGAATCACCTACTCCCACGGGGTCCTTGTGCACCTCCTGGCCCCGTAAGCCCTCTGAAGCCCACTCTGCCATAGGTGTCATAACCTTGCAAGTTCACAAACGTAATTGTCAGGTTTGAGGGATGATGACAGCTCTGATGGCCATTCCAGAAAAAGAGTTCCAAAAGCGCTCCGAAGGGTGGACTAGGCCCTGGCGTCGGTGCGTGGCTCCCCGCGGGGCGTCCTTCGAAGGTGACCGCAGTGACACTCAGCGATGCGGTGTGTAGCACTTTTTCTAGGAGGAGTTCACGAACTTCGCTGTCCGACCACTATCAAGCCTCAAACCCTCCCCGGCAGGTAGTAAATGCGGTGACTGGGTGTAAAGGTCTGCGGTGTGAATGAACACACCGTCCCCCTGAACAGGGGAAGATTAAATGCTGCGGCAGGTGCCGTGGGACTCTTGCTGGCTTCGGGTCTCTTCCCACAGCCTCAGCCCCTCCGTTAGCTGCAGCTCAACGCGGACCACCGGCCGCTGCCTCCCAGTGAAAGGGCCGATTGCGTTTGAGCTCTCAGTTTTTAAGAACATCTGTCTTCACAATTTCTTAGCTGGACCAACTGAGGCAAACGAGACCTCTAACTTCAAACAGCAGTGGGCATTTAGAATAGAAATGTGTGCATGGACAGGACTGTTGACTTCCCTGAGGACAGTGTCCCTGATCTGAACGGAGCTAATATCTATTCTTCGTGGGTCTCTGTCCCAGAATGACTGCTTCCCAGGGCTCGGTGCGCGGCCCGCTCCTCACTAGGCAGGCTCTGCGGTAAACTGCGGTGTAGCCTGGGGTCAGAGCAGCGCTTTGAAGTCCATGAGGCACAACCACTGTGCTGCAGCCTTTCTTTTCTCCCTGGGCTTCCAAACCTAGATGCTGCAGATACCCTGCCGACAACATAGCCTTCCTGTGCGTCTCGCAGGACTCCGGGGCCCACTCAGAAGCGAGCATCGCGTCTCCCTTCGCCCTGGCCCGCCGCCAGCCCCCCCCCCCCCCTTGTCCCTGCGATGCCAGCTGCTTCCCCTAGGCACCGGCTTGGGAGTCACCTGTGACGCCTCCCTCTTCCTCCTCCTGGGCTGATTAGCACACCCCCCACCCCCGCCGTCTGGTTTTCTGCCCCTCAGCTCCTCTCCACGTCTGTTGCCCTAGTTCACTCTGACGGTGGTCCCCAGCTAGTCTTCTTGCCTTGAACTTGGTGCGGGTGCATCTGTCACTCAGGGTGCTGCTCACAGCGTCTCTGTGCAGTGTGCTCCGTGGCTCCTCTGCACCTGCGGCCTGGAAGCCGAGCCCCTTCCCATGGCAGACGGAACCCTCCTGGGCGGCAGCTCCCTCTGCTGCTTTCGGTTTGTGCTGCTTCGCCCAGAGAGTCGGACGTACCCAGATCGTCTGCTCCGCCTCCGCTGCCGCTCCCTGCCGTAGCACCTTGTGCCATTGCTCCTCCAGAGCAGGCGTCTGTCAGCCCAGCAAACTTCTGATCCTCCTCTAAACCCACCTCCCTCCCCTCTGTTCCCCCTGCACCTTGTCACAGCTCTGCTGCCACTGTAACCACTCAGCGGTGGCCTCGTGTGGCACGTTGTACCGATGCCACTCCAGCCTGGGCTTAGCACCTTGTACCAACCTGGATTACGTTGCTCTCCACTGGACTCTTAAGTTCCTGTGGAAAAGAGACACCTTTTTATCTCTGTATCCCCATGCCTAGCCCAAGGACCAGCACATGATAGGTGCTCAGTAAATTAGATGACCCGAGTTACATTTTGGTTACTCTACAATATTCATATCTCTTCACAAATTTATACCACAATTCCAGAACTACACAATCATAATTGAAAATCTTATGTTCTAAAATCTTTTAAACAATATTCTAAATAATTTATTTTATTATTCTCTAATTATTTTTGTTCAGAAAGTACTAAAAGGTAATTTTATATTTTCTCTAATTATTGTGAAAATGTTACTTTTTATAATAAATAAAAGATTAGTATGTTATATAATCATTAAATTTATTTAAAAGTTTTAGGAAGAAAACTAAATGTACGTCTCTAAATACATATACACAAGTACAAGCACACGATACTTAATCATACTTATCTACAAAATATTTTAGGTTTTTAAAAAGTTATAGTCATGTAGTCTACACTGAGTATCCACCATATTTGTGTAAAAGCTAATATTTTAGACATAGAATTTGTTGCAATTATTATTTATGTCCTAACCTCATATGCATGTAATTCTGCATCAAATAATAACCTCTTGAGATTCAAATATATGCTAATTTTAGATGCATTGTCAGAGCCCGATGGTGAGATGAAAACGTGGCTTTAATGTCGGAGAGAGTCGCGTGTGCTTTAACTGCCGCCTTCGCCAGTTCTCGGAGGGGCACATTACGAGGATAATGTTCTTGTTGGAGGAATATATAGGGCAATAAAAAGTTTTGTGGGTGATTAAACCGTGACGTGAAAGCGAATCTTCCAATTACCAGCAAAAGGCTCCTTATTGCCAATATGTTTTGGTACCACAAAAATTTCCTTTTGCATATTAGTTTTTATAACACACTATTTTATGAGCTTGGATATTATTAGCTTTTTACTAAGCAGTAAGCAGATGTGTATGCTTAAACAATCCTAAATTGAATTTCTGAAATTCAGAATCCAAGTTAATATCACCAGTCCCCAAAATAACTTTTTACTTTCTCTAAACTAATCCAGGGTCCGTAGCAAAGCAGGAGGCAGACAGCAGAGGACTGACATTTAATCCCGACCAGATATGCCTCTGGGTAGAGATAGCTTGCTGAGCAAAGCTGACAGATTTCTACAGAGAGCACAGTTCCCAGATAAGAAAACCGAGCGCTCCATCTACATGCTCGCACATCCGGACTTGCAGAACAAAGCCGTCTGGCTAGGCTCGGTCATCCTCGAAATGACGTGTTCTTTATCTCGGAGTAGCGTCCGCCTTCCCTCGTTACGTTAACCGGAATATGGTTATTTAAGGAGCAAAATGCAGAAAAAGGTCATGGAAACCATTGCTTTACTTATCTTCTTGGGTTCTGTGAATTGAATTTTGATGTATCTTTTACCCTTTGGCCTCATTTTTAAAGGACAGCCTTCAAAAAAGAGGTACATTATTTGATGGGGATGAATCCTGTGGCCAGGTGCTGCCTGGTGGAAGTTCCCTGATACCGAGATGCACGTGATGGCGGCTTTATTCAGATTTTGTAAAATGGAACTCAAGAGCAGTCCACTGGGAAGCTTGAAGGGACCCCTAAACCTGTATAATGGGAAGTGACGATAGCTGGACCTCCGTTTTTCTCCTCCACATCCATTATAAAGGGACTCAGGTCTCCTGGGTGTAAGGATGGTTCGTTATAGTGATGCTTAGACACAATTTCCTTCCCTTGCCCACACTTTTTACTGTGTCCTCTCTCTGCCTCTCCCACCGCACGCACAGACAACCTTTTTCACACAGGAGCCTCACCTCTGCGGCTCTTTTCCTTTGGCTGTTTTGCTTCGAAACTCAGACAGACATGCTCCCCGTGCACCCGTGCGAAGGCCCATTTGAGGACCCTTTCTTACGAAGAAGTGATCCCTGCGTGGGGCGGTTAGAAAACTCTGGTTGTCTGGATGTCGCTCTGATAGTTTCGGGTCCAACACTGCACTGGAACGTGGGCCTTTGAATACCTAATCCCACTGTAACGTCGTGTGGGATTTTGTCGGAGAGTCAGCTGTCAGGCGGCAGGCGCCGGTCGCGGGGTCAGCAGGGACAACGCTGCTCGCAGCTTCCGGGCTGTGAATTAGCAGGAGAAGCGGCCTGCTCGGAGGGGCGCCTGGGTCAGTTGCTCTTCCCCCGCTTCCCGTTCCTAACGCCTAAGATCCGTTTGCGGGGTCTGATTTCACGAGGTAGTCTGAAAGCGCCTTGGATTCCGTCACTAGACTATTTGGGGCAGAACGATTGAGGAGATTTAGAAAGTGTTGGTTTACGAAAGAAGTAATGCATCTAGGGGATATTGGCTCTTCTGTTTCCTGCACCCTCGATTTCTCCAAGCTCAATCTGGCACTCCCGTGGAGTGTAACTACGATGGAGGAAAGGCTTCTGTATTCCGTTATGAGCTAGAGTCTCCATGGAAACCATAAGAAACAGTGTTACCATGGTGATCCATGAGCACTTTTATTTTAAAGGACCTAACAGTCTGCTGAGCCCCTCCCTGCTTTTACTTGGTCCTCGTTTTCGAAGGGCCTTACTTATCTGTTCTCTCAAGTCCATTCGGACTTTAACCTTCTATAACCTACGAAGTTTGACGTGCTGCAGATTCGGTTCTGTTTCCCACGGATGGACCCAGATGAGCTCTCACCTGCCCTTCTTCATTGGACCGGTTGTTTGTGCTTCTCTCCTCCACATCCCTTCACAGGGTGGAGGTGTCCTCTGTGATCGGCCGGCCTGCCTCCCCCCCCATGTCTCCCTGAATGCGTGCAGAACTGTGTTATCAGAGGAGCTCCATGACCAAGGATGACCCTGCTGCCATAGCCACGGAGGGCCGAGGACCCAGACGCCCTGGGACACTAGACTTGGAAACAGTAGCGACATTCCCAGGAGTGAGTGTCCCTGTCACTTTTTATTGTTTAACAGAACTGAAACCAAGATTTTAAAATATAAGTAAAATCATTACGTATGTATATAAATACGTATATATAGAAAGGGAGACATTAGTCATCATAAACTTTCGTAACGTAGGACACTGACACATTCAAAACACTGTGCTCTTTACTTGGACATTCTAAGACTGAGACAATGAGGCAGTGCAACACACTTGGTAGGTTTTTTCCTGCAGCAATCGCCACTGTGAGCCCTAAGCAAGCTGTTGTAACTGCTGCCCATCAACCTCAGCTGGGCTGAGTCAGGGAAAGAGAGCTTCCATCCTGTAAATGCTTTGTAGCTGACCATTTCTATAGTATTGAACCTCAGATTCCACCCCACGAGCTATTTCCATCATGCCCGTTTTTAAAAATTTCAATTAAAACTCTGTGCTCAGCCCTGGTTCTCAAACGTGGGCATGTAATCATTGTCAGGGGTGCTTCTTATCAATGCAGTTTCTGGGTTTCTAACCCTAGAGATACTGATAGAGGAAATTTAATGTGGGACCTAGGAATCGGGAATTTCAATAATCTTCTCCCACCAAGGAGATGGGAATTTATCAGATGAGAATCTGGAGTGAAATACACTCAGAAGTCGGTCAAAACATTTTTGTTTTTTGTGGACACAAATAATCTTCTAAAGTTATATCTACCTATTCATTGATTTAACATGGTATTAATGTACTTTTTAAATCTTAAAACACAGTGCAACAAACACATGGATGACGTGTTGTAAAATTGCACACCTGGAACCTGTGTAATTTTACTAACCAATGTCACCCCAATAAATTTAATTAAAAAATTTAATACAGATGAGCATAAAATATTTTAATGTTGCATGCCATCACTGAATTACTAATTTGGAAGTAACTAGAATATAGTACAGGTTTAAACCAACTAGTCTTTAGTTCATTAAGGATCAGAGTTTCCTGATTATTAATGTCACAGCTATGAGGTCACCTTCTTCGTTATGTTACAGCTAGATCTCGTTTCAGTGTTTCAAAGAAAATTTCCTGGAGCACTGACTGTTCTCGGGGCTATTGTCGTTTTCTCTTCAGTCCTCTTGCTTTTGTTTCTTGTGAATGATTCATCTGATTTCCTCAAGGCCACTCCGAGTGCTTGAATGTTGGCTTTCCCAAAGATTGTTTGTAAATGGCTTAAGGAAACAAGTTGAAATGTCTAGGCAATGAAAAAAGGATGTTCAATATTAAATGCATATTTCTAAAGGACGATCATAATGCTTTGGCTTTCTTGTTTTTCTGTTTCAACCATCCATCAGGTAGCATGAGATTTGCTTTGTAAATACCGAGGCATTATTTTTCCGTCATGGCTTTTTTCCCCTGAAGATCCAAGATTTTCTTTCAGTCTTTCAGGGAGGGACCAGGTGGAAATACCTGCATTGTTTTGCCCTGATGTTCTCAAGCAGGTACTTTGTCGAGTTCCTTGAAGTATTAAAAATGAAGATATTCCACGTTACAATGTTTATAACCTGAGGTATGATTCCCTGAGAGGAGTTAGTTTCAGGTGTATCATGTAATGATTTGATAGCTGTTGAGACTGACAAATGATTCCCCACAGTCAGTCTAGTTAATGTCATCACCACTCAGAGACACAGATTTCTTTCTCATGATGAGAACTTGAAAAATCTCCTCTCTTAGCAGCTTTCAAACGTACCGGACAGCTTCATCAACTAGAATCATCATGCTCTACGTCCCATCCCCAGGACTTACTGATTTTAGAACTGAAAGCTTGTACCTAAAAACGTTTTTTTAACTCGGAATTTTTTTTTTTTTGCCTCTCCCCTCAGACCAAGTAGTATCGGGTAATGCTTTCTGATAGATCTTATCTGTGTTATATTTTGTTATTTCTTCATGGGTGGTGGTTCATTTTTTTTTTTTTGCATTAGCTTTATTTTTTGAAATATTTCATTAAAATATTGTTTACGTTGATGAAGGAAGGTTGTTTTTTTTTAATGTGTGCCCCTTAAATGTGGTGCCTAGATAAATGCCCGCGTGGCCTCACCCTGGGGTGGTCCTGTCCCCTGCTATCAGTGTGCTGTGTAGAGAAAAAGCACACTTTCGAGAAGCAGTAACAGATTTCGCCACCAGCGCCGGGTCAGCGTCGGGCAGGCCCTCATCCGACTAGATGAAGATTTGGCTAGCATTTAGTTGTTGCAAGTTTTTCTTATTTGTTATGTCACATTTTCCAAGAGCGAATCACCGTAATTGCCAGTGATTGATTATTTTCTTGGTATTTCCGTTCCTTGCTATTATTGTGAAATAAGAAGGAAGGACATTTAGTTAAGAATATAGAAAGATAAGTGCAAAATATACAATTATCACTTTAAATACACTCTTTGCTTCTGTTTGTCACATGATCCGAAAATCATCCCAATCGGTCGGTGTTCAGAGTTCCCCCCGAGTTGTCTGTTTTTTCCGAGGGTTTCAGTGCTCCTCAGACTCATTCTTTTAGAACTTGCCCTTGAACAATCCCTTTAAGGAAGTGAAATAAACAGTGCTGAGTCTCCCTTATAGTGCAGTGACCTTGCTTTGTATTGACCAAAAAATCGCGTCCGGCTGGTTCTAACGCACCCCGAGTATTGATGTGCTTCTGAAGGCCCAGATCAGTGAGTAGCAGCTGCAACCACGCTCTCTTTGTAGATGTGGTAAAAAGAAGCCTCTAGACAACAGATTTCGGCAAGATCGTTTCAGATTGCATTTGCCCTTGGAAACTGAAACCAGGTAATCCCTGTGGCGTGTGTCTGCTGGGAAGTTCTGCATGAGGGACAATTTGGGCTGTGCTAGTGTGGTCTCCACAGCTTTTCGGAGTAAAAGCATTACTGTCTGGGAGCTGTGTCAGCTCCATAGGGTTTGCTGGGATCTGAAGTTGAACGTAGTAGCAATCCTTAATATAACAGTGTAAATATACAGCATCCCTTATTTTGTTTAATTTAACATAGAAAGTTATCTCTGAGTAATCTACCTATGACTTCTGGATATTGGATTGAAATGTATTCGCTGACAATGCATTGTTCCTAGAATCGGAACCACCTTAATTACAATTTAGATGGCTCCTGTCGCGTGAACGGAACTATCTGAATGTCCTTCAAACCACCCTGTCTCTGACCCAGGGACCCTATGTTTATCGCCCAGAGCTAAACCCATAGACCTTTTCTCTAAGTGTTTATTAACTTTTTGTAAGTGTTTATTAATTTTGAAAAGCCACCTGCTTTTATTTCAATCAAGATAACTTTCAATAAGATTGATTTTCAAGAGCATTGAGTTCTGATTATACATGTATTTTTTGAATTTTTCAATTATAGTGGACATCCAACATTATTTTGTATATAAATGTAACACTGATATTTGTGCTAGGAAATTTGGAAAATACATAAAACTATATAAACACTAAAAACCATCATTAATGTATCTCCCTAGTGCAGGGGTGTCCAACCTTGTGGCGTCCCTGGGCCACGTTGGAAGAACTGTCTTGGGCCACACATACAATACACTCACCCTAAGCATAGCTGCTGAGCTAAAAGGAAGGCCCGTGCATCATCTTCGTCATGTTTTCAGAGAGTTTACGAATGTGTGTTGGGCCGCATTCAGAGCCGTCCTGGGCGGCACGGGCCGTGGGTTGGACACGCTTGCCCCACTATGACGTGGGCGTGTGGGCTCTGCCCTGTGTAATCCAGATGGGCACATGCGTGTATGTATATGTGTGTGGCAGAGCAGGAAGTGTGTGTCCGAATTAAGTGCTTAAGTGGCTTTTCCTCACTTAATAGTTTATCGTGGGCATTTTTTCATGTCCTAAAATAGTCTTTGAAAGCATAATTTTTAGTGGTTGCCTAACGTTTCATTGTATGGTTTTATCATGATTCACTGAACCATTTTTTTCTTTGCCTATTTTTGGATATCTAAGCTGTTTCTAAGTATTATACCCTGTTGCCTTCTTAGAAATTATTTTACAATGACCATCTTTATTTATAAATTTATTTATAAATATACCACTGCATCTCAGAGTTTTCCCCTGGGATGAATTCTTAGTTTGCTCATCAAAGATAAACATTTATAAGGCTTTTGGAGGCATACTGTCATTGTGTTGTTCAGAAACGTTGGTATAATTTCAATTTTAGAAAAAAAAGTCCCTATGTAGAGGAAATATACAAAAATGATTTATATTGTTTCTCGTTTCCAAAGTCTGCTCGAGAGCACTGCTGTTCTGCATGGTAGTTATAATTCTTGCCGGTCTCCTTAAAGTTTCCGGCACTGCCAGTACCCGGGACGAGGCCCACCGTCTCAGTGGGACCTTTTCTCAGCACATATAGACTTTGCCTCAATGGCCTAGAGATTTCTAGATTCTGTGACTATCTCCCTGTCAATCTGAAGAAGTGAAATCTGTGGGTTTTTGCTGATTTGCCTCCTGGAGTAGTGAGCCTTAAGCTGATTTGTACATTACAATCCCCTGAGGTTCAAAAGACTATATAAGAAATTTTATTTATCTTTTATTATGTCATGAAATTATTTGTTCACATTTTTATAATTTCCATAAAAGAACAGTGCAACAGAGTATGCATGCAATTTATAAGCGCACAGAATATCTTAGCGTTACGTGCTCGCGTTTTTAACCTCGTGAGTGTGGACTTAGGGCAGAGCTTGACATTTTCCTTCCAAAGTCTTTGCCTCCCTCCACCCTCCCTCTGTCCCTCCCTCCCTTTTCCCCCTCCCTTCTTTCCTTCCTCTTTACCTAGAAAAACATGCTTTTTCAGCTGGGGACTTTGACACCAGTCTGAAAATAGCGCTCCCTCACCGGTCTTTGCAGTGAGGTGGAATCCCATGGATAAGGCCTGGCCAGTAAAATTCAGGTAATGCTTCCCAGAGGGCGCCTTCAGAGGGAGAAGGCAGGCCATTCCTCCCCTTCTTCCTCCATCTTGCTTCTCAGACTCCGGACGTGATGACCGGCACTTCAGCAGCCAGTTTGGACTATGAGGTGGCTATGAGGGGACTAGCAGTCACCATGGTAGAAAGTTAAGATGGGAGGAAACTCTTCCCTGATGGCCCTGTACACTTGTCGGCCTAGCAGCAGGCGGCAGAACTCTACATTGCATCTCATTTAAACCAGTGTTTTGGGAGGTTGCTGTTTCTTGCAGCTTAGCGCTATCTTAGCTGGTCAGGTGTCCAAGAAGGTGCAATCCGTTGCATCTGGGCACTCGAACTTGCCATTCAGCAAGATGCCCGGGTCATCTCTCAGGCAAGGCGTCCTCTAGTGTTCTGTCTACACGTAAATCACTACCTGTCAGTGAACCGAAACTGTTCACCTGTGCCTGAAAGTCAGCTGTTTCGCTTTGGGGACATTCATTTTCCCATGAGTTCTTGGTGGTCGTGGACAGAATGTAAAACCCTTGTAAAAGCACGTGGGTCTGAGGCCAAAGCAGAACGGCCTTCCGCGGGCTGGGAGCGGCGCGTTCGGTGCCACAGGCCCAGCTCCCAGGGCAGAAATCGGGAGACTTTCAAGGTCTCCTCGTTAATTAGCAAAGACGTGGAGTAGCTTGTTCTAGGTCTTGGCACTGTTCCTTTTCTGACTAAATGTTGACACTTCTTTCAAAGCAGCTAGCCAGGATCGACGATAACCCATAGCAGGAAGTACATGAACACGCTAACGTATCGGGAAGTATTTTTATTCAGTGTTATGGAGGTTTTCCCTGCGAACTCACAGCTCGTAGGCCCTTTTGGATCTGTCTCTGGCGACCTCTTCTGCCCTCTCTCTCTACCACCTCGCACGCTGCCGGGTCACTCAGTCCCTCCTGCCGTCCAGCCCCCTGAGAGTCACCGTTGTGCGTGTCCTTCCAGCACAGTGCCCACCCCCTGAGTGACATCACTGTGCACAGGGGACTCCTCTGAGAAGTCCCTCCCGTGTGCTGCCGCTGCTCCTACACCTCCCCCCTTGCTAGCAGACATCATGCTCTTTCCTGAGTGCTGGTGAACTGCATGTGTCCCTGACTAGTCTGAAACTCCTCGAAGGGGCCCCTTTTAATCCCCCTTCTCATTCAGTACCTGACCCGTAGTAGGTGCTTAACAGTAACAGAATGATGACTACATGGCATATAGTTAGTGGTGATGCCTTTTCTCCATCTCATTCTGGGGTCAATTGAGAAAGCAGATTTCACCATCTCACACTCACGACATAAACACCATACCGTTTGAGTGTGTCGAGAATTCCTCACCTAATTATTGCCAGGCGTTATTTTTCATGTCACTTTTTGTTTGTTTGTATATTTGCCCCATGTACTTGCGGAGGGGGAGGGGAATCTATGAAAACAGAAACACGAGGTTAATTCCATATTTGGGACCATGGCTTGTCGTGTGTCTCTATGAATGCCCCTCCCTGTGTTTCCCTGAGACTACAGAGGCTCTAGTAGGTAGAGGTCATTGTCGTAATGACAAATGTGTGCGGTCATGGTCCACCCCATTTCCGAGTGCTAGATACATTGTTGCTGCTAGTGAGGATCTCTGAGCATCTGCATATATTCGTTCAACATTTTTGAGCACCTTATCAATGTCAAGCACTATACACACTTGAGCAGCTAAATATTTATATTTAAATTTTTTATTCTGTATATCAGAATACAGTAAAATCTCATAAACATAAGTGCAAACTTTTACAGCTAAAAATGTAGTTTTTACATGTGTATAAACACACAAATTTATATACATTTATAGACGTTATATATATAAATTTATGTGTATATAATTTCCTTTAATTCTGACAACAAAACCCATTTTATATATCAGGGACCTGAGGCTAAGAGACATTTAAACAAAGGCATGAAGTAAAAAAGAAGGACTGTTCAGAAACATTCACCTCATGAGATATCATGCCTTAAATTCCTTTAAGTTGCTATCTTTTTCTATTCACACCCATTAAATTGCAAGCGCCTCAGTTGTTATATGTGTTTAATTACTACTTGGTTTCATATGTGCTCTGACGTGAAAATCTTGCACTTGAAATTAAAGGGCAGTCTGTTTATTTCTTAATGTTCAATATATTCTAGAAACACGTGACTAAGGAAGGCTTGCTTCTTCTTAAAAAGGTGCATGGCTTTAGTTTGAGCTGCTGTAGTCACTGGTGAAATTCCTATGACATGTAGTGTAGCCGGTATTTGACCCCAGAATGAAACAAACTTTCCCTTAACGAGGCCCTTTTTGATTGACGTGGGGTTGGCAAAAACGTTGACACGAACCACTGCTCCTGGTTCTGTCAGAAGTCCTCGTTTCCCCTGAAGAAAGAGGGATGAGGAGAGTGGCTTCCTCCTAGAGTTTGGGGAAGAAGGAGTGAGGGGACGTGCACACAGCCCAGGGGCCCGTGTGTGGGGACACAGGTACTCAGTAGGCGTTAGCTGTGTTTTTGGTTTTGTTTTGTTTTTGTTTGTTTTTTTGAGGCCGGGCTGTTGCTGTCTGTCGGATGGGAGGAGCCACAATGGCTGTGTTTGGGTCTGTTGATCTGGAAGCAGTCAGACAGTGTTTAGAGAAAACATCGTAGCGGTGAGCTTCCTGGTCTGGTGGTTCTTGGGTTGTAAGATGGGGCAAAAAGCACCTTCTAATATTGTTATTCATAATATTAACTGCCAGCATGATCGATGCCATTTGTGGAGCTAACTACGGCTGAAGCACTGTATTAAGTGCTCTCACACAGGACTTCATCGAATTCTCCCAACAACACTGAAGTATAGGAGGCCTGTCCGGAAACAATCCAGCCATAAATGCCTCTGTTTTTCATATTATGTGGCTGGATACTTTCTGGACAGCCTGTTCTCTAGGTGGAGAAACTGAGGCGTGCTCGGGCACACTGGCTGCACAGCCCAGACTCTGAAGTTCGTTGCGTTGCCTTTTACACCGTGTGCAGACATGGGCAGAATTACCTGTGGTCAGAGTGCAAATTGTCACGCAAGTAGCTGTAGTGTTGAGTCAGCCGTTTGTTAAATGTTACTGTAGAGCATGGTTCCTCTAAGTCCCTTTAAACCCACTCTGTGAAGCCAGCTCTCTCTTTGCCCCCTCGATACAAGTTCAGGCAGGCCACCGTGACTTTCCTGGGCACTCCTGGGTACTACAATGCCCTGTGGTGCTGTGTAGGCAGAAACGTGGATTCCATTTAGTAACTGAAATATGCAGGCTACGTCCTGTCCCGTGTCCTGGACTCGATTAGAGCTGCTCTCCTCGCGCTCCAAGCTCAGGCCTCCTGGAGCCCAGACCCCTGCCATGGGGACGGGGTGGTTGGTCCCCTGTCTCCTCCCCGCCTGGCCTTCTGCCCCTGCATCCCGATGGCTGGCTTGCTGACGTCACATGCTGACTCCCTGGGTCTGGAGCACTGGGCTGGGCGGGGCGGGGGAGGGATAGGAAAGTGCCCACTTGGTGAGGACCACAGCGTTGCTCCAGCATTGCTGCTATCTGGGTTTGGAAGGCAAAAGCTGACTTTCGGCAAATGTTTCCATTGGCTCTTTGTAGACGCTCCCTTCTGCAGGTTTTAATGGGGCAAAACACCCCTATTTTGGTGAAGAAAGCCTGTAGTCCATCCAGTTTGGGGGAGTCTCCTGACCCTACCCAGAGAGCCTGCTTGGATATGACTGTAGACAACCTGACTCTGCTTTCCTCTTACAAGATGCCCATTTCTGGTCCAAAAAAACCCAAAAAACCACTCATGCATGCCGAACCCCACTGCATTATGGGAATTAGGTGAGGCCCAACTTAGCAACCTTCCCTTTGCTCCCCCATAAGTGGGACGAAGCAGTCACTTGGCATTTAGGTTTCTTGTGCACGAGTCAAGCAACAGTCCCCACGCCCATCAAATTGTGGTGGGCCCTCATGAAGGTCGCCAGAGGCCCTGCTGGGTCCCATCCCCAGGCTGCGGGGAAGGGCGGACATCTCCCATCCTTCAGAGTCAAGTTCACAGCTTATCAATAGCTGTCTCTGGGTACATTCTCCACCCTAATTTCCCACCACAGAGCTTTGATGTGGACTGACATTTAGGAATTACGTAATGGTTCGCAGAGTCCCCGCCTTGGGAACTGGGCATATGGTCTCACACCTCCTTCGGAATGTGTTAATTATTGTCTTGGTGTTTCAGCCAGAACCTCCATGTTAGCATCTACCATGGAGGTAACGACTTCTTGCAGATGAAGTCCCTGTCCATGCTTCTGCGTGCTTGCCTTGCTTCTCCGTTTCCTTCCCTTGTCCTGTCATCAGGACAACTTGTTCGGAGGCCTGTGGTGGGCGGGAAGAGGGAGCTGTGCATTTCACATCTCTGCCCAGACGGTGAGGGGGACGTTCCCGGAGCCCCGGGACTAAACACAGCACAGTCACCTCAGAGCGCACGGTACGTCACCACGCCCCGTGCGTGGGCTGACCCCCTCCTGGATGCATGGCTACGTGAGGGGCAGCTTGGTGTACTGATTGCGAGCTGCCGAGCCTGGGGCTGGACCCTCTGGGTGAGCTCCCTGCTCCAGCACTCGTTGGTCATGTGTCTCCGCGCAAGTCATTTAATTACTGGGCACCTCAGTTTCCTCACCTGTAGAGTGGGGATCATAGCACTCAACTCACAGAGAGATTGTGGTAATTAAATGAGTGACTATTTAGAGTTGTTAGTAATGCCTGGATATAGCAAGTGCTCTGTAAGTTGTAGCCAATTCAGAGTCACAAAAGAGAATCTGTGTTTCTAGAAACCTATGAGTGAAAAGTCACGCTTGGGTTTCACCTATTCTGGAAAGACAGGGGGGCAAGAATCCCAAACTATTTCTTTGCCGTTTTAAAGTAGCAGGCGTAACCATTCAGAGAAACACACTGAAACCATTTCCTACGTGCTCAGCGTAAATGCTGCATTCCAGTGCATACAGGACAGCTCACAGACGGAGAGATGGGCCACAGGCCCCACCCATGCGTCCGGGGATATCACGTTCTCAGCCATCAGTAGGAGAGCAAAAACTAGACTCCATTTTATTTTCCAAAATTTAAATTGTTTTAGTGCATGTGAGTGAGCCATCCCAATGCAGCCATTTTAAGATACTACTACAGACACAGCCATCTTTCCTTGCAAGATCTCAAGCAATCACGACAGTATCCCCTTGGGGTGACAACTGTTCAGTTACTGTTTATATTTTTGCATTAGGTCATCTCTTTAGTCCTCTTTTATCTCTTTCACTAATTGTTACCACAGCCTTGAAGAGGAGCGATTCCTTTCTACCGAAATATTTTGTTAGAGTAAATGATGCAACCTTAGCTAATGTTGCAGAATAAAACAAAATATAAATCTGTCTTATCACCCTGCTAACAGCCACACCTTGATTCCAATGTGGGTATCTCTTAACATTATGTTCATAGTTCTTGCTTCTGGCTTCTTATATGAGCCCCTTACTGTGATGTTCCTAGGAGTTGCATCGGGTAACAGGGATCAGCTGGCTCATGTGCCCCCTGACTCCCCCCCGCCCCCCCCCTCCCCAGCCACCTTAGAGATCATGCAATTTCCAGGATTTTAGCTGGCATGCATGGGGTCATCCCAAATTGTGATTTTTCTACTTCAAACGCTGAGATGTAAAATAACCCTCGAGTTTTACGGCTGTCAGCACCGAGAACATACTGAATTGGTTTAAGCCAAAGATATTTCATCTTCAATTTGATTTACTTGATATTTTGCCTAGAAGTGCAGAAATGCCATAAAATGGTGGGTGGTGATTTACAGTGTAACCACATAGAAGAGCGTTACAATTCAGAACTGCAGGATAGAGTGTGGTGAACTCTCGTTATTGTATTAATAATACGGCCGAGCTGACAGCTTCTTCTCATTTAAAGACATTTGTTTTCTGCGACGACCCCAGGCCAAGGTCATTTGACAATGCGGATGACACTTTGTTTCTTTGATCATTCCTTCAAAGATGTTCAAGCAAAATAAAGCATCTTGTATCTTACTGACACACAAAAAGTTTATTCTTATAAACTTCCCAGACTTCAGAGACCTTCCTGGTAATTTGTGCAATTGCCCAACAGAAAAGGATGTTAGGGTACATTTTGAGAAATTGCATGTTTTTTCCCAGAGCACTATTACTTCATTTGTAAAAACCCTACAGCTGTAAGTTACCCATTTAAAATGATTCCTGACCAATGGCCTGTGGTACCTGGTTGTGTGTTACATGAGTAATATACAAAATTAGCAGAAGGAAACCTAGTTCGTATCACTTTAAAGTACCTGTCCCTGAAGTAGGGTCCAAATGTCACCTTTGTGTTTGCTTTACGTCTGCGTTGACTCACCCATGCACCCGAAGTTCAAGTCCGGTGACACAGAGGCCCGTGACTCACAACAGTCAGAGATGTTCCCTTCTTCTTCTTCTGGAAGTTTTCTCTCAGGTCCGGTCCGGTGTTTGCCTGGATTCAGATCCTACTTTCTTAGTTTGGAACTTGTCGTTTTTAACTTTCTGAGCTGGGTCGTAGTTAGCTGATTTCCTGGATTCGGACCCTCTGTTTCCTAAATCAGTGTGCCCTGGTGCACAGGCAGTGAATACACCGGACTGGGTGACAGGTGTTTCTGGAATGTCTGTCAAGCAGTAGGTCCTCCCTTGATGCAGTCATTTGCTCCTCAGTGCATCCTGACTTGGGTTCTCCCGCCAAAACTCCACACAACTCGTCCCTCATAAGGTTTTTAACGATGTTCCAACTGCCAAGCCCAGTGGTCACACCTCAGTATGACTGTGAACGACGCCCTCCTTGAAGCGCTGTAGGCGTTTGGTGTCACGTCACTGTCTTGGTTGCTTTGTTCATTTACTCATCAGATGTTCACCTGCCGTCCTCCGGGTTGGGAACTCACCTGGCAAAGAAAGCCTGGGGGCTCCGGGCCAGTAGCATCCCACCCTCTGCCTCCTTTGGTCTCGCAGACAGACTTACCCAAATCTTCAACAACTTGTAGCCTCGTGGCCTTATGACTCCCAAACATTTCTCCCTCCCAGATGTCTACCGTGAGCTTTATCCAGTTCCACATTTCTAAATGCGCAGTTCCTAACTGGGGTTCCAATTTCGGGAACTAGACCATCCATCACCTGGTGGTAGAAATCTGGGAGTGAGCTTTCACGCCTCCCTCCACCTCATTTTTAAATCACATTTAATGAGTCAAAAAATTCTGCAGATTATATATATTTTATCCTGAACATTTCTAACACCCCCTTACTCATCCTAGGACTGATCATTCCTTCCTGGGGTAATATTTATAGTGAACCGATTGGGATTAGGGGCTCCCTGGTGGTGTAGTGGCTGGGCTCCGGCGCCTTCACCGCCGCAGCCTGGGGTCGATCCCCGCTCAGGGAGCCAAGCGGAAAAAAGAAAAAAGAAAAAAATGATTGGGGTTTAAAAAGTGACTGCTCTGGCGTAAAAGTGAAGCCTCGTGAAAGAAACTGTTAGGACTGTCTTCAGCACTTTGCGTTTTCTCTTGATTTTTGTGAACCCTCCATCAGTTTGGCCGCATTGATTACCTGAGGGAGTATCTTTTAAGGCTTAGACAAGGCACACAGGATGTCACATGTCACAACAAGCGCATACAGTATTTCTTAGTGAATACTAAAAGCACCATCAACTACGTTTAAAATTATACTTGTTTTTTCAGTCTGAGATAGTGTCAGACATTTACTCTGTGCTCACCTGAAACGTTAGTAGAAGTTGTTTAACAGTCTCAGTCCCTCAACCAACCGTTGAAAATCATGTTTGATGAGGTGTTGGGGGGATTTTAGCCAACTCTTGACTGTCATTGGTAATGGGTCAGCATGTCTGAAAGACATTAACAGAGCAGCTCTTCCCAGCTGGTGGCTGTAAACTCCCCCGTCACTAAGTCCCTCCCGATGCCTGCCCATGAAGAGCAGGCAGTTGTGTCTAATTGCATCTCTTTTTGGTTCTCTGTCTTTATTTCAGATGGAAATAATAATACTGAGCTGATTTTATAGATAAAAAATGACTACTGAATTTTTATCATTCGATTGTAAAATAAGTTGACTTTTTTAAAAATAAGAGATTTAATCTGATCTAAGCAAATGCTTTACTGGAGAGTTTTCTCAGGTTTGGCATGTGCTGTACTGGTGGGTACTTGAGGGTACAATGCAGGGCAGGGCTGGGGGGTGGATTAAGAGAGAATCTCAGTGACCTCCCCAGCTGGTTAATTAACTTAGAGATGATTCTCACCAGAATTTAATTTCCCCCCCGAGAGACTTCCAAATTTACTTTTCCTGACAGTCTTACTTCCCTTTCTTTTCCTTGAAAAAGGATGTTTATTCTTAATCTGACAAGTCCAAGAGAAATCAAGTGAATAGAAATTGGCATTTACAACACGGAAGCCTGACCACCTGGGTCAGACCAAATTAGCCGTCTACTGGACAGCTTGCCAGGGATCTAATGTTCCAAGTTGTCATCCGAGTTCCGGTGGGGGCAGTTTCAAGGAGCACAGCCATCATGGCGATTCTCCACGGTGCCGAATGCACACGTATCAGCACGGCGAGGGTACAGTCTCTAAGCAATTAAGACACCAGAGCTATAAATAGTCCTGAGAACAGTTTGCAGTTTACACGTTGCATAGAGAAGTTGCACTGTTTATTAGGTGCAATGATACTGTAAGAGAAACTTGGAAATGTTAGGAAGGAGGGATATTCCTAAGGGTAATTATTCAACCTGAAGTCACTTAGGCTTGATTTTCCTTATTCAGCCATCTGAAGATTGTTATAAGCACATTAAATTGGTGATTTCCCACTACATGTATTTAACTAACAGAGTTACTTGACTCTTTTCTTTAGGAATTATAAAACCAATTGAGAATATTAAAAAATTGAGAAAATTACTCTTAAAACCTTTTTTGAAAAGGTTTTAGTAGATATTAGAAAGCTATCCTTTTCTATATACTTAGGTTTTAATAAGATTTTGAACCTTTGAATGAGTTGCAAACATGACAGAGCTGAGCTAGGCAGAGTCTCGTGACTGGAGTGCGGTCGGGAGAGAGGGGAACACTAGGTATGCCGCGTGTGTGAGTTGGAATAAAATTGACCTGTGTAACAGAAAATCTACGTGCTTTCTCCTCCTCAGTGTCCCAGAGCTCCCTGCATCCCCCAGCCCTGACTTCCTTAGAGCACTACTTTTAGTCACCAGGGCAACTGAAGTTTCCATGCCATCCGTCCCGCCTGAATGCTAGAAAGGAAGAAAGGGGAAGGCAGCGGGCTTAAGGGAGAGGTGTCCTCTCAGGCTCCTTTAAAGAGCATTTTGCAGATTTTCTTCCTATTGACATCCATTTTCATCTCAATGGTCAACCTTGTTAACCAGGGAGCCTGGGAAATGCAGTCTTTACTGGTATATTACCACAGGAAGAAAAATCAGGGTTATTTAATCAAGAGAGGATGAAGGTTGCTTATGAAGTAGAGTCGGGATATACCACGCATATTCTAATCTGGTAGTGCTATCTGCACTGGAGAAAGGATTAACCACCCATCTATCTATCCATCCATCATCCTTCTATCATTCTATCATCTATCCATCCATCTATCCATCCATCATTCCATCATCCATCCATCCATCCACCCACACAGCCATCCCTCCACACAACCTTCCATCCATCCATCCATTCATCTATCCATCATCCATCCATGTATCCTTTAATAAGTTTGCATTCTTAAGGCAGAGTTACAATGAAATACTAAATCTCATATAGTTAAGGGTCAGTACTTGGTAAGAGTTGTTAGCAAGGGATAATATTAGCTTACATTTTATATTGGGATGTGACATTCATTTCTCAATAATGACTAAACCTATTTATCCCATTAGATAGCAGTTATAGATGATGGATTTGATTTTCCTTTGGAGAAAACATGATTTTCAGTGTATTTTGCAATTACACCCTGGCGCTCTCTGCCAGGACAGTCAGTGACTCTGAACTTGATCACTGTATCTTCCCTTGGCCTCTTGGAAATGAATGATAAATTCCTTAAATGGAAAATGCTATTGATTTAAAATATTGAAAGGCAAATTTTTACAATGACTGCTTTAACAAAGGTTAGCATAGTGACATATACAGTTGGCCATGGTATTTTAGCAATAAAATATTTAGGACTCCCAAATTAAACAGATAGCTTATATGTATACACCGTACAAAGGTAACATGCTGTGTTCGGCCGTTTCCTTCCAAATGATATCCACGAGTAACTGTCTTATTCTTTTGAGATAATTTCTTAAGAATTCCTTCTCTTTTGGTCCATGTTACTTAAAATTCCAAGTCACGGAATAGCACTTTAAACCACCAAAATATTTTGTTGTGTTCCTTTTGGAGTTTCCTTTTAGTTACTGAATACCGTAAATAAGCCACTCCTTTAGGGTAATGAGCATTTTAGTGTAGGGTTCCCCTATGTTTATGGTCGTAAGTATTGAATCTCTTAGGACTCCATCTGTATCTGCTTTTACCCCAACATGTTTCCATTTGAACTATTAGGGTACGCAACACTGGCCAGGTACTTAGCTGAACCTCAGGTATGCCACGCCTACAACATGTCTCAGCTCTGTAGTCGGGACAGATACCTTGTCACAAAGGAACTGAGGTTAAGTCAACAGAACCGGCCGGCAGCAAACCCACCGCGGCTTCGGGTTGACTTCATTCCCCAGGTGCGCACCACCATTCACATAATAGGTGTCAATAGAATTTCAGCCCTTGCAGTTTGATGGTATCTCCCAGGCTCCTGATCTCCCCCCTCAGGCTCCACTGCTGTCTGTTGGCCGTTTCTAGCAGATGCTCTTCCGGCATTTCGGATGTAACCCATGTGACATGGCACTCAAGCCTCTGCCCTGCCCACCTGCTAATTACCTACCCCACCTCTCTTAGCTGATGAAGTGATTACCCTCCCAGCCTCCCCAGACCCAGTTCTTCCAGTATTCCCTTGGTCCCCAAGTTCCAGTCCACTCTCTGCTGTCTTTTTATGTGTCCCCTTTCTCCTCTGCATGGTCCTTAGCCCAAAGCAGGTGCAGTGTCCTCCTGTCTCTGCTCTTAGAGTGACTTCTAACTGCCCTCCCTGCCCACAGTCCTTTGTTGCTCTAATCAGCCCGACGTACCTGCCAGATGAGGTTTCCTACACCACAACTTCAGGACATTCTTTAGCCGGTTGCTTGAGTGCCGGTTAACCGAGAGTCTGCTTACATCGACCCGGCATCCACCCATCCCCACGGTACCGGTGACCTGAGAGTCCACTGCATTGTGTTCAGAGCACCGGGAGGAGAAGTACGCTAGTGAAGAGCTGGGAGAAAATCAAGGGAATACTGCCCGTTTTCCCGAAAGCGCTCTCCCCGTGGGCTGTCACACGTGCAGTTTAGAGCACAGGGGACCCCGCGTTGCACTGCTGTTCATTCCTGCAAATGCCTTCACCGGAGGCAGAGGGCTCCCAGGGATGCTGCCTTAATCCTAAGGACTTTGTTTTTATTGAGCTCGTCTGGTGTGTAGGAAAGCTCCTTCAGACTTCTTCTCTGTGTGAGAAAATGAAACATAACCGCAACCATGTTTTACTGCCGTTGTCGATAGAGTCCCTAAGAAGGACACTGATTGGAGCAAGCTGACCTGCAGTCACTTCTGTACCCATAAACCGGTGTCGCAGGCTAACCCAACACAACCTCCCCCAAAGGCGTAACTCCTAATCGGGCGCTGCCAATGGGGCACGACGCAGCGGGGCGCCTCCAAGGCCTCGTTTTCTTATCTCTTCTTCTCGCATCACACCGCAGGCTTCCCCTGTCCCCACGGCCTGTGGGGCTGTCCCAGCAGATGGTCGGGACGGAGCAGGGCGCTGCGCGGGGGCTTTGCACGCTTCCTTTTATGCCCGTGGCATCCTTGCACAGTGGGTATTGCTGTTCGCTTGTGCGCCGTGAGACAAACAAGACTGAAGAAGTGGGTCACGTCTCCGAGGCGATGGGCCGTGCGTGTCTGGCGCCTGCACCCCAGCACGGTGTTCCGACGCCAGCCCGGGGCTCCCCGTGCTGGGCTGCTACGTTCGCGGCACCCGGGAGCGCAGGCCGCGCTGGGTCTCCGGACTGGTGGTCAGAGACGGCGCGCTCCCTGACTCGTCTGAGTTGAAGGTCGTTCCTCCCACCCCCTTGAGTTAAAATTACCTTTGAAGTAGTTGTCTTTTCTGGTTAAAGAAGGCACGGCCAGTCTAAGGAAGAGGAACGCTAACGGAAGTGTAGCGTCGGATGCCAGTTAGTGCTGGAGGCAGCGGGCTGAACGTGGCCGGAATCCGCGTGGAAAGCCTTCCCCCGGCGTCAGGGCCGGGTGCCACTCCTCTCCGGTAGGGGACACGATTCAGGACAGCCTCGTAACACCGCGAGGTGGCATCAGCCAGTCGCCGGGAAGCGTCATCATCTCCAGGAGAGCGCTTTGTTGTTAGGGTGACGCAGGGTACGGGCTGTGGGGTGCTGAGAAGTCCGCAGCGGTCCATCTAGGAAGGGCCGTGCATGCGGAGCTGGGACGTGTGGGTCCCCCTCTCGGGGCCTCCTTCCTCGCCTTTGCCCCTTCTGGACGTTCTCCCGAGCGCACACGTGCGTCTCCTCTCCTGTCCTCAGGGTGCAGGCAGGGGCGTTTCCTGTTGGATCAGAACCTCTCTCGCTCCATAGTCCTTCAGTGGCCCGAAACATGCACCAGGTGACTCTCATGTCCTGCAGCCTCCCCTTCTGCCAAACGTGTCCCGTGCTTCCAGAAGCATCTTCCTGCAGGAGTGGAATGGGAAGAACTAGGAGGAGAGGGCTTCCCCTTAAGGAAAACTGTGTGGTAGAGTTGTAGCTGGAAGTTGCGATTCCGTACCCTAATGGACTCTTAAGGGCTCAGGGAGGTCACGGCCTGGCTTTGAGGCCAGGTGGGCCTGGGATCGCTGAGGCCTGTGCGCAGGGGAAGGCGTCGTTGGAGGCAGGGCTGTGCTGGGGCGCCTGTGCGATAATCCCAGGCCAGTGCTGACTCGAGTCTCATTCACAGATGGGAGAGACTAAATCGTGTCGGCCAGAAGGACTCGGAGATCACTGGGTGTGACGTGCAAACGAATTGTACTTGCAGGCCGGGGTCCCCGTGTTTGTGCTCCTTTCAGACGGGGGAAGGGCAGAGCTGGGACCGTATGCGTCTGGGTACGACTCTCAGCGGTGGCGGACTCCTTAAAGGGAGTGCGTGCACTTCGGAAAGAAGTACGAGGTCAGGGCCCTAGTCCTTACGTGGTCCGGTCCTTTTCCATGTATGTGGTTCTTCCCAAACAGATTATAAAAGGAGTAGGAAAAACACAGTTAATTTTCAAGTCAGTAAAGAAACAAACACGCTCGGCAGTTGCCTTTCACGTACAAAGGGCACGTTTGCTACGTGTTTGCTCTGGGGTTTTCCACGCCACCGAGTTTCGGTATCGGTAGGAGAACGTTCAGACCTGTAGGAAAGGTTTTATAAGAGTTGATTAGGGTTTGAGCCAAACAGGTGATGTACCTAGAAGCAAGATCTTAGCAGATTGAGGAAAATGCTTCTCAGAATGACAGTCTGCAGCTTCTTTTATGCTTCTGGAATCAAGGAGGGGACATAAGGAAGATGACATGAAGGTGGGCAAAAGCCGGGTGGGGACCGGGTGGCAGGGTAGTTGACAAGGCTGTGAGCTACGGAGGGTCTGACAGGGCGGCATGTGAAAAGTGTGCTGACCTGGACGCACCCAGCGGTGCACAGGGCTGCCTGGAGGCGGAGGGCTCCTTTACCGACCTGCCCTTAGGAACCCAGGGTCCCGCCTCC